>JANIWD010000014.1:0-175420 GCA_030557875.1 Candida neerlandica
GATGTAGCGTGTTCTAGAAAAGCACGTCACGCAAGCACGTCACGCAAATATTTCTACGTCACGCTCCTAACAAAAATGTTAGTGCACGTCGCGCAAAACACCCATATCGCTTTATATGGGTACTGGTTTGAGTTTGAGTTTGGGTGATAGTTTTGGAACCTTGTTTAGTGGTTGTGATAGTTCCTGTTGGTGTCGTTTCAGGTTCAGGTTCACAGTCAGTCAAGTCATCATCTTCTTCTGATACAGTAGATCCTCCAACAGTAGTGCTACCTTTAGTTGTTGTGGTGCCACTCAATGAACCAGTAGTTGTAACGGTGTTACCTGTTCGAGTGGAAGTAGTCGGAATGTCAGTCACAGTTTCACAATCGGTTTCATCATCTTCTTCTGATGATGACAAAGTAGAACCTCCATTAGTAGCACTACCTCTAGTTGTAGTTATAGTACCATTAAATGAGCCGCTACTAGTATGGGTTGTTGTTGGCAAAATTCCACCGTTGGATGAAGTCGGAATGGTATTGGAAGTTGTTGGAATGGAATTGGTAGTTGTTGGAACGTCAGTAACAGTCTCACATTCAGTCACGTCATCTTCTTCTTCGGAAGAAACACTAGATTCACCAGCAAGAGAAGTTGCTCCTGATAATGAACTTGAGCTGGTAACATTATTATTTGTACGTGACATAATACCACTGTTGGATCTTGTTGTTGGTAAAATGCCACTGTTGGAACCTGTTGTTGTTGGAATGGAGTTACTTGTACTTGTGGTGGTACTTGGAATGTCTGTAACTCATTTGGTGGGAGTGACGATGCAGAACGTGTGGTAGTTGGTGCCATTTGATGTTGATGAATGTATTGTCAGTCCTACTATTTGTGGGGATCAATCGGGTACTTCTTCCACGACCTTCTCAACGATCTTTATCATTGGACTTTTTGGGAATTACCATCTCTTTAGTGACTTTCTTGAATTCTAATTGGAATGACCTTCATTTGGTGTATGACTTGATGAGGAATTTGGGTGGTGTATCGTGGGCTTAATTATAAACTCACAACAAAGAAATACTAGTACTAAATTGTGAATTCTTTTTTTGGCCGAAAAATTATTTCCTCGGTTGCATGAAAATCAAAGAGGGTAGGTTTTGCCTAGACACGACAAATCACACATTTACATACTTCACTAACATTGTCTTGTTTGTAATTCACATCAATGGTGATATCGGGTTTCGTTTTCAGATTCCTTAAATTATCTACATGAGATTAATAATTCTCACTATCAACTAACTACTTCGTGACAATGGTTTCATCAAACCAATACAATTCATATCAGATATCTCTGAGTTGTGACTAGGATATAAGAATAACAACTTCAATATAATATAACCTACTCTCCGTCATTGGTATGTTACTACAATCACATATCACTAACACCAGAATCCGAAAATCACCGGGCGCCAATCTGATTCGCATCACAATTCGTTGATCACTTTCCCTCTTCCCCCCCCCCCACAAGTCCAAAATTCATGCGCAAATTAAATTTTTCATCCCTGTTATGAACAAAGTTTAACTAAAATCCTCTCACCATCCAACAAGCAATCTTACCAATTATATGCTCCAAGGTGTATCTCCATCATTTACTAATTACACCCATTTCCTATCTTCTGTTTTTCCATATCCATGACCAATTCATAAGCCACCACCTCCTCATTGCCATGTACGAGTATATTTCCACTCGTGTGCCGAACGGAATTCTTTTAATTTTTTTTTCTGCTTTACTTTAATTCCTCCCAAAAAAGGAATTTTCGCGCATGATATTATATTTACTAGCCGTCTTTGTGCAATGATTATATCGAACTTCTTCTAAACATCTTTTGACAGTATCATCGAAACTGTACCTTTCTCTTTACCATCAATCTTACCAATAGCACAACCACCATCATGTCTCATTAGTGTACACAACTTTCTCTTCACACAACAAACGTCCCTCATAAACCACACACACATCCATTCTTCCATTCGTCCATTTCCTTCTCTGCCGGTATTTCCATCAACCGACCAAACGGAAATGCACCATTTCTCATAACTCGCATTACCAAATATTGAGATAAAAAAAATAATTTCCGATCTATCGCGGCAAACACAAACATCATCAATCATAATTGAGCGGTTTTTATTTTTTCTTCTTCTTTTTCTTCTTCTCTTGTTTAATTTAATACCGACAAGTACGGCTAGATAGATGATACAACCGAAACTCTTTTCTACAATACCAATACATCTACAATCACCATACCTAGCATGTTCAACTCACCTCCATCTACAATCTCTCATGTATTCTCCACTTTGCATGTATACCGGCTCATCCGTCTATAAGTAAAAAATTACAAATAGTTCGTACTTTCATACCCCCCTTCTCTCTCTCTCACTCACTCGCACCTTAAACGACGGTGCAGAATATTCCACTGACACAAAACCCATTAACAACCGATTAAATACCTCAGTCTTTCGACCATGTGGCTGTACATCACACCTACATTTACCCTTGTGAAATGTCAACACATTTTAAGGTCAGCACATAACCATCATTCAATTCTTTCCAGTTCACCCATTTATTACTTTTTCCGACCAACTTATGACATCAACCACACCTAATTTCCAATTCGCATCGGTTATAATATTCCTAAATTAGGGTTGGTCACATTACCAAGAATACTTCTTTGTGTCATAAGAACAGTACGGTTGCTAAAAAGCAAAACAGCAATAACCAAAATAACCAAAATATCAAAATCCCTCTCTTTAACAGACCGCCGATACCATACTACTATAAATACAAATGGAATTCACCTGTCCCCTTTTTAACTTTTTTTTATTATTAGTTTTTCAACATCACTTATATCCTCATCTATCATGTCTCAAACTACAGATTCAACAGTAGATAACGATAACGCCAGTCTCGATTCAGAAAAAATTAAAGATTTCGGAGATGCCGTTAACAATCCAAATAACGAATTACACCAAACAAAAAGCTTTGTCGATAGAATCCGTTCACATAGCTCACAAGAAGATGAACAAGAATTGAAAAGATTGGTTACAAATAATAGAGGGGTTGATAGAATTATTACAGATTTACAAGAAGGTGCCGGTCAATTGGGTCCACTAGAACAACCTTATGATATCAAAAAGATCGAAACCCATCCAGATCCACAATCCGACTTTAATGAAAATGACCCTTGGAGATACCCAATTGATCAAGATTCAGGTATAAGAATTGTCGAATGGGTTGACGGAGATAAAGGAAACCCAAAAAACATGCGTCGATCAATCAAATGGGTCTACACAATGGTTCTTGGTTCAGTTTGTTTTGTTGTTGCTTTGGGTTCCGCAATTGTCACCGGTGATATGGAAAGACCGGGTGAACATTTTGGTGTTTCCATGGAAGTTGTCATTTTGGCTTCAGTCACAGTGTTTGTCATTGGTTTTGGTGTCGGTCCATTGGTATTTGCTCCAATGTCGGAAGAAGTTGGTCGGAGACCGGTGTACGGGGTGACGTTGTTTGTTGCCGTTGTTTTCATTGTCCCATGTGCTTATGCTAGAAATATCGGTATGTTGATTGTTTGTCGTTTAATCGATGGTATCGCATTTAGTGCTCCAATGACATTAATTGGTGGTTCATTGGCCGATATCTGGGAAGGTCCAGAAAGAGGTACTGCTATGGCCATTTTTTCTGCCGCACCATTCTTGGGCCCTGTTTGTGGTCCAATTTTTGGTGGTTTGTTAGCTGACCACGCACCAACTTGGAGATGGGTGTACTGGGCATTTTTAATCATTGCTGGTGTTTTCTGTTCCATCTTCATTGTTACTGTCCCAGAAACTCACCATGGTACCTTGTTAAAGAGAAGAGCAAAGAAATTAAGAAAGTTGACCGGTGATACCAGATACAGATCCTTGAATGAATTGCAAGTTAGAAAATTCAGTGAAGTTGCTAAAACCTCCCTTTTAAGACCTTTCCTTTTATTGAGTGAATTGATTGTTGCCTTGGTTACTGTGTATATGGCCATTTGCTACGGTTTGCTTTATATGTTTTTCTTTGCCTACCCAGTCATCTACCAAGAAGGTAAAGGATTCTCTGCTTCCTTGACTGGTGTCATGTTTATTCCAATTGGTGTTGGTGTCATTATTGCCACTCTTGCCGCTCCATGGTTCAACAAAGATTACAACAGAAGAGCCCAAAAATACAGAGACAGAGGAGAACTTCCACCTGCAGAATTAAGATTAATCCCAATGATGGTTTCTTGTTGGTTTGTCCCTGCTGGTCTTTTTGCATTTGCTTGGTCTTCGTATGAATGGCTTAATTGGGCAGGTCCATGTTTCTCGGGTTTAGCTGCAGGATTTGGATTCTGTTGTTTGTACAACCCAGCTAATAACTACATTGTCGACTCCTACCAACATTACGCCGCATCTGCATTAGCTGCTAAAACCTTTGTCAGATCCATCTGGGGTGCTTGTGTCCCATTATTCACCATCCAAATGTATCACAGATTAGGTTTGGAATGGGCAAGTTCCTTGATGGCATTCATCTCCTTGGCTTGTTGTGCCATTCCATATTTGTTCTACATCTATGGTGCTAGAATTAGAAAATTCTCAAGATACGCATACAAACCGGAATTAGGCGACAAATTACCAGAAGGAGATTTTGGTCACTAGAATTTTATAGATATTTATCAAACGTTAATTTATACATATATATACCTTCACCCCACACTTACTAGTAGATCGTAGCTTTCTTTTTTTAGTCTTTGGTTAGTTTCTTTTTTTTTTTTTTTTTAATTAATTATTTTTTTTTTCTTTTGTTTCGCAGTCAGATGTTTAGCCGTGGAATCACAAAACAAACAATCGTTGAAATAAAGAAAATTTCTGCCCGTCCCTAAATAATATTTCCATACACCCATAATTATTAGGCCGATCATGCATTAATCAATTTAACTATAAATATAGATGAAGAATTCCCATCTAAAAAAGTTTTCATTGCTTTAATTTTCAATCTACAAGCATGTCAGATAATACTACTTTAGATAACGCTAGCGTTGATTCCGAAAAAGTTGTCGATTTTGGTGATGCCATCCCTCATCACAGCAATGCCCTTGCAAATATAGTTTCCCGTATCCACACCAATGAGTCAGAACAAAGAGAACTTGAACGACTCGTTACCAACAACAAAGGGGTTGAAAGAATAGTTTCCGAATTAGGTGAAGGTGCCGGTCAGTTAGGTCCACTAGAACAAGCTTATGATATTAAAAAAGTAGAAACCCATGCTGATCCCCATACCGACTACAACGCAGACGATAAATGGCAATACCCTCTTGATATAGACACACAATTAAGAATCGTCGAATGGGTTGATGGCGATAAACAAAATCCAAAAAACTTTTCCAAAGCTTTCAAATGGGTATGTACAGTGTTGTTGGGTGCCATTTGTTTCGTTGTTGCCTTGGGTTCAGCCATCGTTACTGGTGATATGGAAGGTCCAGCTAGACACTTTGGTGTTTCCATGGAAGTTATCATTTTAGCATCAGTTACCATGTTTGTTATCGGTTTTGGTGTTGGTCCTTTGGTGTTTGCTCCAATGTCTGAAGAAGTTGGAAGAAAACCAATTTATGCCATCACATTATTTATCGCTGTTATTTTCATTGTTCCTTGTGGTGCTGCTCAAAACATTGGTACTTTACTTATTTGTCGTTTAATCGATGGTATCGCATTTAGTGCTCCAATGACATTAATTGGTGGTTCATTAGCTGATCTTTGGGAAGGTCCAGAAAGAGGTACCGCCATGGCTGTTTTCTCAGCTGCTCCATTCTTGGGTCCAGTCTGTGGTCCAATTTTTGGTGGTTTATTAGCTGATCACGCTCCAACTTGGAGATGGATTTATTGGACTTTCTTGATTGTCGCTGGTGTCTTTTATGCCATCTTTATCGTCTTTGTTCCAGAAACCCATCACGGGATCTTGTTAAAAAAGAGAGCTAAAAAGTTGAGAAAAATAACTGGTGACCCAAGATACAGATCCTTGAATGAATTGCAAGTTAGAAAATTCAGCGAAGTTGCTAAAACATCCCTTTTGAGACCGCTCATCTTGTTGAGTGAATTGATTGTCTTTTTGGTCACCATGTACATGTCTGTTCTTTATGGTTTGCTTTATATGTTCTTCTTTGCCTATCCGGTCATTTATCAAGAAGGTAAAGGTTGGTCTGCATCAATGACTGGTGTTATGTTTATTCCAATTGGTGTTGGTGTGGTTCTTGCATCTGTTGTTGCCCCATTCATCAATTCTGATTACAACAGAAGAGCCCAAAAATACAGAGACAGAGGTGAACTCCCACCTGCTGAATTGAGATTAATCCCAATGATGGTTGGATGTTGGTTTGTTCCTGCTGGACTTTTTGCGTTTGCTTGGTCATCATACAAAAGACTTTCATGGGCTGGTCCATGTTTCTCAGGATTTGGGGTTGGTTTCGGTTTCCTTTTATTGTATAACCCAGCCAATAACTACATTGTCGACTCCTACCAACATTATGCTGCTTCCGCATTAGCTGCTAAAACCTTTGTCAGATCCATCTGGGGTGCTTGTGTCCCATTATTCACCATCCAAATGTATCACAGATTAGGTGATGAATGGGCCACCTCATTAATGGCTTTCATTTCTTTGGCTTGTTGTGCCATTCCATATTTGTTCTATATCTACGGTGCTAGAATTAGATCCTTTTCCAAATATGCTTATTCGCCAAAAGTTGGCGACAAGTTGCCCGAAGGTGATTTTGGTCACTAGAATTTATATATATATATCTATTTATACCTTTTATATCTATAACATAGCATTTAATTTTTCATGAGAATTTTCCACAATAACATCGGAAGATTTGTGTTCTTTACCGAGTTTGTAAACTTTCTTCACATAACCTTGTTTATCTAAAACAACAAAATCAGCATCACAGCCAATATTCAAGAACCCACGCTCATTTTGCACACCAATAGACATGGCAGCATTGTTGGTGACTGTTTTAATAGCTTGTGGCAAAGAAATATGTGACCATTGTATCAAGTTACGCACACATTGCGGTAATGTAGTTGAGGCACCTGCCAAGGTGTCAGTACCTTCCAAGTATAATCTGTCACCAGTTTTGACAATCACCTGGGAATCCCACTTGTAGTGACCATCTGGTAATCCAATCAAATGCATGGCATCGGTAACCAAAACACACTTATTTGGGTTAGATCTATATGCAAAGTTGGCCATCGATGGATCAACATGAACACCATCACAAATCAACCCAAAGTATGGAGTCTTGGATTCGCCCACAGCTGGGGAGTTGATCAAACCGACAACACCAGCATCACGGTGATGTGGCTGTGGCATGGCGTTGTACAAATGGGTTATCATAGTAGCCCCTTTTTCGATGGCTTGCACACCTGTTTGATACTCAGCCATGGTGTGTCCGATGGAGAAAACACAGTTCTTGTCAGTTATATTTGGGATCAATTCCAAAACACCTTCGATCTCTGGAGCAGCAGTAACAATACAAACATTCTCCATCAAGTTGTCAGCACCACCATACACACGGAGCAACTTGTCTTCCCCATCTTTGGCGTCAACAAAAGTTTCAACCGGATGACAACCTTTCTTTTGCAAGTTTATAAAAGGACCTTCCAAATGGGCCCCCAAAGAATCGGTTTGGTCATCCAATCTGGATTTCTTGTAAAATGGCAACACTTTTTCATAAACTTCTGGGAAATTGGATGTAACGGTGGGACAAGTAGAGGTAACACCAGTTGACATATACTTGGTCATAGCATCTTTATAGAATCTCTTGAACTCAGAAATCTCTTCAGCAGTGGATTCTCCATTAAGATTGGAGAAATTCAACCCATAGATACCATTGTTTTGAATATCAATAAACCCAGGAGCTAAAATCTGTTCTTTCAAATCTATGGTCTCGCTTACCAATTCAGGGTTCGATGGTGGGTGACATATTTTTTTTGTTTTATTATTTATGTACAAATCTGTGTATTCGTATAATTGGCCATTATCAATTAAGTGGCAATTGGTGAATCTGGTATAAGACATGTTAGATCTTCAAAGTAATAAGGAATAGATGGGGAAACAAAAAAAAAAAAATTAATTGATCAACAACAGTTCAAAAGCCTGTATGATACAGTCGGGGGGAAGGCAGGACATGTGGTACAATTTATATTTTCGATATTCTTCCAATCTAACCGTTAGACAATGACTTGGGTGGAGCACATGTAGCAAAGAAAAAGAAAGCCCAGTTTTATAAAAAAAAAAAAAAGAAACTTAATCTGTGTGAAGATAAATGATTGCGCGGGCGTTGCATTTTCCACTGCCTAAGGACAAAAAAAAATGCAACATCGTTGTTTTTCCAACAGGGTTACATTGTTCCATAACCTACCCAAACGTCTAAACTTCCGAAGGCTCATCTATCTATCTGACAATGGCTATAAAGTGAGGTGTAATTTTCCGGTAATCGAAAAACCATCACCTTCTCTTCCCATCATCAAACTACTTCCCACTTCAAACCATGAGACAAGCTACTTTTTCCAACCCAGAAGATGCTTCCGAATACTTAGCCAATTACATTGTCAATAAAATCAACACCTCCACATCCAGTCCTTTTGTGCTTGGTTTGCCAACTGGATCTTCCCCAGAAGGTATTTACGCTAGATTGATCAAAGCTAACAAACAAGGCAAGGTGAGCTTCAAGAATGTGGTCACTTTCAACATGGATGAATACTTGGGTTTGACTCCATCCGATGTGCAATCTTATCACTACTTTATGTTTGACAAATTCTTCAACCATGTGGATATTCCACGTGAAAACATAAACATCTTGAATGGTTTGACCACTGATATTGAAAAAGAATGTGCTGATTACGAAGCCAAAATCAAAAAGTATGGTAAAATTGACTTGTTCTTGGGTGGTTTAGGTCCAGAAGGTCACTTGGCCTTTAATGAAGCTGGTTCCACTAGAGATTCCAAAACCAGAAAGGTTGATTTGGTTGAAAGTACTATCAAAGCTAACAGTAGATTCTTTGACAATGATGAAAGTAAGGTCCCAAGACATGCTTTAAGTGTTGGTATTTCCACTGTCTTGGACAATTCTGATGAAATTGCCATCATTGTCTTGGGGGCTAACAAAGAATTTGCTTTGGAGAAGACTATTAACGGCCAAGCCAATGATCCAAGATACCCATCTAGTTATTTGCAAGATCACTCAAATGTATTGATTGTTTGTGATAACGCTGCTGCTGGTTTAAAGTCAAAATTGTAATAGTGATATATAGTCTTGCATAATAGATAATAATGATAAAGAATTATGATTATTTTTTCCGACTCCTAGTCCTACTCCTGCTCCTATTCTTGCTACTCCTACTGTTTCCCCTTCTCCTACTCCTACTCCACTCTTATATCATAATCATTCATTTTTTTATATATATTTTTTTTTAATTACTCTATTTACTTCCTATAATAAGCCGCACCAATAGCAGCACCAATGATTGAACTATTATCAATCAATTTTAAATCAATCTTCAAACCCAACTTTTGGGATTCCTCGTTATTATTAACATAACTTATAATCAAACTTCTATAATCGTGAAAGTAACTTAAAACAGACCCAACATACCCGATAGTAACGTCTCCTTGCAATTTGTCTTTACTGTACTTCTCCAACAACTTGAAGAAGGCAAGAATTGTATTGGCCACAATAAAAGCAGCTCTCTTGATAATACAATCAATAACTTGTTTCAATGTGATGATATCATTTATGGACACAGACGTCCAGTTGTAAACTTGACATAACTTTTCATTAATCTTATCATAATCTTCATTTTGATGAACAAAGCACATTGTTTCTCCATCAAAACCATCGTATTCATCATTCAAGATTCTCTCCAACGACGGTATATTTTGGAATATCTCACCAGCGCCAATCAAATCAACCAAAACCAACCTGGTCAACTCTGGCAAGTATCTACCACTGGTCATCAATTCATGGGGTTGGAAAAGTGTTTTGCTAACTGGGTCAGCTTGCATGTACGTCTTGAAACCAAGATCCTTCTCTCTGAACCTGGCATCAACTGCACCATCATACTTTGTAGCAAATGTATCACACAAGTTTTGTCCAAATAAAGAAGCTTCACAATTGAATAACGTGGCATCTCCTAACATCTTATCTGGGTGGATATCATCGGCCTCGTTCAAAGAACAACACATATTAAGACCTGTACCCAAAACCATAGCCAATTTCATATTGTCATCAATAAAGCACCCAGCAGAGTACACAGCCAAGGAGTCGTTCAAAATGGAACAAACTTCAACAGTCAAGCCAAACTCATCCTTCATAACACGTTCCAAAACATTCTTCAAGTCTTGGTTTTGAATGTCGTCACCAATAGTGTAACCTTTAGAAACATGGCGGATTTTACCATTGTTGTAGCTTGTAGTTTCCAATGGGAACGACCAGGTAATACCGGTATTGATCACTGCATTCAGGTCAAGTACCGATTGCAACTTTAAAACTTCATCAATCTTGGCCCCAATAAACTTGAAAAACCCATAATCAATTCTCTTGAAATCATTAGCAATGATCCATTTCTTTTCAATAACAACACGTACTCTTTCCTCTCTGGATTTGGAACTTGTTGGTTCGGCGATATCAACAACGGCAACTCTCAAAGTGGACCCACCCAAATCAATAACCAAGTATTGTCCGAATTCGTTTCCGCTTGGTGAAATACTATAGTTCGGTAACATGGTGATTTCAGAATTATCAACTAAAGATGCTTTGAAATCTTGGAATACCGCGTCGGAATAGATATTCAAGTTATCTTCAGTCAACGGAGATGTAAACATCTGGGTTACGGTTGACAACAAACTTGGCTCGAGAGATGTATCACTGGATTGGGAAGAGGCATCATTGACCTCCATCAAATAAGATGATTTCGGAGTATCTGCTGGTGAGACAGCAAATTCTTCTAACTGGGATTTCATCATGGTATAAATAAAGATATTGTATGTTCGATGTCCTAAAAATAACAAAAAAAAAAAAGATTTATAAACCCAAGACAATAACTGTATAAGTATTTATAAAAATCCAATCCTCCTTTAATGTGATAATTTCTTGATCTTTTTTTTGTTGGTGTTCTTGTTGTTCATAAATTCATTTGTAGTTTTCGGTTAGTTTATTAGGTTTTTTTTTTTTTAATATACACATATATAACGTATTATTTTTTTTTTTTTTTCTGTTTTCTGTTTTCTGATTTCTGTTTTTCTGTACTCAGGTTACATCAGAAATATTCATCTGCATTACTGTTACATTTCGCGCATACTAGTTTTTCCGTGTATTGTGTAGCCCCAGGTTTTTTACTTCTACTCCAGTTTTTCTTTTTTTTTTTTTTCCGTATATACTACGACAACGTTACTTTGAAGGTTCTGTTCGCAAAATAAAAAAAAAAGTGAAAAAGAAACAATGGTTATATTCCAGACTACATTCCAAATACATACATGTTACATATCGTCCAATTCAATGTTATCCAGATACTCTTCAGTTGTAGATTTTGTACCAGCAATTTTATTCAAATGACGTCCTTGAGTTTCGTGATCATCAACTAAAATTTCTCTTAACTTTTCCTTACCCATTGCAACCGATTCGTCGAACGTCTTCTGTGCAACAGCTATTGCCGGCTTCAACAAATTCAACCTGTACAAGACATACACGGTGGCACCGAGTAACAATGTCAATGAAAACAACAACGGGTTTCTGACGATGGCCATAAATTCGTTCCATCCAAGGAAAACGATAATCAAGTATATGTAGTATGGGATTTGGGTAATATGCTGGACAATCGAACGCTTGGTTTCGATATACTTGGCATCAACCTCCTTCTTGAACTTGGATAAAACCTCCAGTTTTTCTTGCTCACTAACCACTTCCGCAAAACATTGCTCATCCTCATCGTCACTTTCCTCGTCACCATCATGAACTCCCAAATACTTTTCTCTCAACTTTGTATCAAAGATATCATATTCAGGGACAATCTCCGACCCGTCGTTCAATTTTGCAATAACCAAAATTGGCAACACTTTCAAGGCGTGTTCCTTGGATTCATTGAACGATTTTTCCAAATCAATCTCGTTCAAGTACAACTTTGGTAAACCATTTTCGTCGTATCTAAATATATCATCAAATCTATCCTGCAATAATATCAACAACTTCTCTTTGGAAATCAATTTGTGCATTATATCATAAAATTGGCTCCATGATTTGAACTTGAATCTGTCCCAAGCCTGTTTGTTTTGAGCTTCGGTGGTGCCCAAACCAAAATCACCGTCATACTTTGTCAATAAATCCTCGCCCAACAGATTGAATTGTTTGAGAATTGTATCCCATGTATTTTCGTTAGGATCACCTAATTCGGCTTGAATTGCCTTGGTCAAGCTATTGGACAACTTCTTAACCGCCCTGTTGACAATAGAATTCAACTCAAGAACCTGTTGCTTGGATACAATATCATCAATCTCCTTACTCACATTAGTGGTCACTGAATTTGAAGAAATATCCCCTTGTAACGAGATAAATCCAAGAGTGGTGACAATCAGGGTAACCAACTGGGTCGATAATTCCTTAACACTTCTGGCGAAATCTTTACCCTTCAAAGCAACCACATCTGCATGGAACTTCTTCAACAAACCGGATGTCAACTGCTTAGCATAAACATCAAACACTTCTTTAAACTTCTCAGTAACCAAAGACTTCAACTTGAGTCGCTTTTGTTCATATACTGATTTGTTGTATCTGGAAGCAGACATATCATAATTCTCAAGCGTATCGTTTCTCAAATCCACAAAAAACGCGCCCAACAGCTCGAAATCAGGAGATTCGTCCACCTCTCCAAATAGTTCTTCAAATTTCTTTAAAAACTCTTCGAAAACGTTTTCAACAATTTCATCACACTTAAACTGGGCGACAAGAATCTGTTGTGTTGGCAAGTCTAAATCTTTATTTGTTTCGATCTGCTCCCAACAGTTTCCTGCATACATAACCCAGGCATCGATAGGCACTTGATGATGGTACTCTGGCTTGAACAATTCCTCGTTGACAACCAACCTGTCACCAAGTTTATTGATACCTTCAGAAAACTCTTTTGGTTGGAGCACCTTATGGTTAAGAGCGTGGAAATCGACATCAAAAAAGTCGGAAAATTGCAAATGCTCCAACTCTGATGGCTTAGCAAGGCTAGCCCACATATTTATCAAGTCTTGTGTAAAAGTCCTAGCCAAACTTTCCACTGGGGTCACACCAACATGGTCTCTAATCACAATCAACAACAACACCTTGTGGTCATCGTGTTTTTCCAACTTGCTCTTACCAAACAATGACAAGTTAACCTCAAACACGGTCTTTAACAACCCCATGTTTGCCCCTTGATACAAACCAACTTGCGTTTCCCAGATGTTAATGATCAATATTTCTGATGTAGACAAAGCAAATAACGCGGCTTTACGTTCAAAGTCTTGATCTTCTCCCCTCTCTCTCCCATCAGTACCTTCAACGTCCATAACAAGGATGTTGGATTTACTACTGGTATGACCCGATGTAGTGGATACGACGGGCGAGAATGCCAACCAAATACCTTTAGTTGTCTGTTGACGATTCAGTTCATCCATAACATCGAAATTAGTGTTGAATAATTTGTTCAACAATGTTGACTTACCGGTAGATTGCGATCCAAAAACAGATATTATGTGATAATTGTTGCCCACATCTGCTGGTGCTGTTTTATTGATATATTCAATAACCTCTTGGTTGAATCTCTTTTCTTCGTTGATGATTTGAATAGCATCTTGCAATTGACGCTGGTCAACAGGGACAAATGATGATGACGATGACGTTTGGGACAATTCACCTTCAGATAATTCGGAACTCATTACTTTAAGTAAACTAATGAAGAAAATAACTAATTCAAAAAAAGAGAACAAATCATCAAACGTAGTATTTTTTTTTCTGCTCGTCATTCTTTATTATCATATACATTTTGTGTATTTTTTTTTTGTTTTACACATGCAATTTCACTACAATTTACTAGTCAATTCAGGGATAACTTCATTCAAATCGCCAACCAACCCAATATCAGCGACATTAAAGATAGGAGCATCAGGGTCTTTGTTGATGGCGACAATAGTCTTAGAGTCTTTCATACCAGCCAAATGTTGGATGGCACCAGAAATACCAACGGCAATGTACAAATCAGGGGCAACAATTTTTCCGGTTTGACCAACTTGTAAGGAATTGTCACAGAACCCTGAATCAACAGCAGCTCTTGATGCACCTATAGCGGCATTTAACTTGGCAGCTAATGGATCAATCAATTGGTCAAATGTTTCTTTATTCTTTAAACCACGGCCTCCAGAAACAACTCTTGTAGCCAGTCCTAATTCTGGTCTCTCTGACTTGACAAGTTGTTCAGAAACAAATTCAGTCCTGTTGCCTGACTCCACAGTTTTAGTGACTTGTTCAATTGGAGCAGCGGATCCGCCGATTTCAGCTGCTGGGAATGCAGATGCTCTCACAGATGCGAGTATGATACTATCCTTAGATTTCACTGTGGCCAAGGCATTACCGGCATATATTGGACGGACAAAGGTATTGGAGTCGATGACTTTTATGATTTCAGAAACAGGTTGGACATCTAACAACCCACCTAATCTTGGAAGAACTGATTTACCGATGGAAGAACCAGCAGTTAAAAAGTGGGTGAACTTTCCATCTAGGATAATCTCTTTAAGTAATGGAGAAATCTCTTCTGCTAAATAATGGTCGTATTTGGCATCCTTCGCAACCAACACTTTGGAGACACCTTCGGTTTTAGAAACTGCCTCAGCAATAGCATCGGCATTGTTGCCAAAAACAATAGCGGTCACTGGTTCTCCGATTTGAGTTGCAGCAGTGATGGTGGACAATGAAGCCGGGTTGACTCCATTGGTTGCACCCTCTATCAAGGTAAGGGTGTCTAGTCTGAGTCTGCTAGACGAAAAGAATCTTCTTGCAATATAAGATGCCATTGAAGTACTATGATGTGAAAAGCAAGGAATAATAGAGAAAAAAAAATAGAACGAAAAATATTCCTCCCCCGAAAAAGAAAAAAATGAAAAGCGAAAAGCGAAAACCGGTATCTGATTCGTCATCGCACACTACGTTACAGCCGGTTCTAAAAACTCTTGATCTTGTGTAGTCTTGGTAGGTGAATATTATGTTGATGGAAGCTTGCATAATTTGACATTTCAGAACTTCCTAGTCCATCACGGTCGTAGATTTCAACTATGGCGCAAATCCAAGTCACACGTGGAATAATCCACAGTAATACGAATCTTATCTAATTTAAGAGCAAAAAGGAACGCAAATTGATCTCCAAAAAGAAAAGAAAAAAACAAATTCAAGAATATTTATCCAGTTCATATCTCTATTATTCACCTAGTAGTTCCACATATAAATGAAGAGAAGTCCCAGATCGGTTACGGATTCTACCGAAAGGTCGAGAATCACCAGTCCATCCCCAAGTGCTCGTCCTATCTCACAGAAAAGAGTCATCAATGAACGACTGTCCCTATTACTCAAGGACAACCTGCATTTCAATTACTTATTCGAATCCCAACCAACAGACCAGGAGTCTATTATTTATCAAAAACAGCCTACCACAGAATACTATCCTACCATTACCCAGAACTTGGCGAACTTGGATTGGTCCGATATCCTTCCATACTACATACCTTGTCTATCATGGACAGATCAATACAACTTGAAATTCTTCATTGGCGACTTGATCAGTGGTTTGACATTGGTGTTTTTCCAAATACCACTTGCATTATCATATGCAACCAGTTTGGCTCATGTGCCGGTTACGTCAGGTTTGTACTCGTTAGGGATTTCACCATTGATCTACTTGGTTTTTGGAAGTGTTCCTCAAATGATCGTTGGCCCTGAAGGTGCCATTTCGTTGATCGTGGGGCAAGCAATTGAACCACTCCTTCATCATAGTAACAAAAAGGATTTGGACCCATTGGAATACGTGGTGGCCATGACTTTTGTAAGTGGGGCAACCTTGCTAGGGTTTGGATTAGCTCGGTTCGGGTATTTGGACAATGTATTAAGTGCGTCCCTTTTGAAAGGATTCATTTCCGGTGTTGGTCTTGTAATGATCATCACATCACTGATAGTCATTCTTGGTTTGGAGAAATTGATGAACGAAATCGCCAACGATCCAAATCAAATGGATATACACTCTCCATTCGACAAGGTGAGGTTCCTTGTACAGTTTGCTGGTGACTATAACCATTTGAGTGCCAAGATAGGACTTGTGGGATTTGTTCTTATCATGGCTGTCCGGGCATTCAAGAAGTATTCCGAAAAAAAGAAGGGCCGTTTGTACAAGTATGTTGTATATATCCCAGAAATCTTGTTGGTTCTTGGTGGATCTACGATCCTTTGTCAGTACTATAGATGGGATTTACATGGCATAGCAGTGATTGGGAAAGTTAAAAACAAGGGCGATTTCAAGTTGTATAACCCAGTGTCGGTTAATCTGTGGCACTTGATTAAAACACTTAGTACCTCGGGTTTTATGTGTGCAATGTTGGGGTTCTTTGAATCCACAACGGCATCAAAATCCTTGGGGTCGCAGTATGATCTTCCCATATCGTCCAATCGTGAGCTTGTGGCTTTGGGTAGTATAAACATCATAGGTTCCATTTTCGGTGCCTTACCTGCATTTGGCGGTTACGGGAGATCAAAAGTTAATGCGATTTCAGCCAAGACGACTATGCTGGGCGCAATCATGGGTATCCTCGCTTTGTTTACAGTTCAGTTCTTACTCGAATATTTGTATTTTGTTCCACAGTGTATGTTGAGTGTTGTTGCGGCCGTTATTGGTATCCTGTTGGTTGAAGAAGCGCCATATGAGTTGTATTTCCACTGGAGAACTAGGGGAATTGACGAATTGATAACATTTGGTGTAACCGTTACCACAACCTTGTTCTTTTCCATGGAAGGTGGGATTGCAGTGGGGATCGTTTATCTGCTTGTTCGTGTCATTAGAAACTCGACACTCTCGAGGATCCAAATTCTAGGAAGATACCCCAACACCAACAGGTTTGTGGATGCTGATATTCCAACCTACCAGAGTCTGGAAAAAATGGGGTCGCATATTAATTTGTTTGATGATGCTCAGTCGATGCAGTTGAACACGTCTGTTCTTGAAGAGGTGGAAGGTTGTTTGATTATCAAGGTTCCTGAGCCGCTCACATTCACCAACTGTAGTGACTTGACTACAAGATTAAAGAGGGTTGAATTGTATGGCTCAACAAAGGCACACCCAGCACTGAGACGAAGTCGTGATAGCTCGATGACAAAGTATGTGATTTTCGACCTCAAAGGTATGTCTTCTATCGATTCCACAGCGGTGAAAATTCTTAAAGATTTGATTAATTCTTATAAAAACAGAGGAATCAAGACACTCTTTGTGAGACTCAATAGTGACGCTAAGTTGAGAAAGAGATTTGAAGATGCTGGTATAGTTGAGCTGTTGGTAAATGATCTTGAAGATTTAAAGTATTTCGAAATGCAACAAATTGCCGAACAGAGCAATACACCTGTTACCACCCCAGAAATGGAAGCTATTATTTCATGTTATTCATTAATTGAAAGTAAATGTCACCCATACTTCAACCACATCAGCGATGCTTTAAAAGTAATTGATTGTTATGAAACCAACGATATGGATTCTATAGAACGTGTGTAGACGCGTAAGACAGAAACAAGAGAGAAAAAAAAAACATTTATTTATTCTGTTCCATTTATTTAGCCTTGTAATTTTTTTTTTTTTTTTGAGAACAACTTTCATTCAACATTCTACTCACACATACACACACATAATGACCGACCAAGAATCAACAGAACCACTTTCCATCAAGGAAGAATATCAGTTATGGAGAAAGAATTGCAGGTACATGTACGAGTTTGTCAGTGAGACCGCATTGATGTGGCCATCACTCACAATCCAATGGCTCCCTAAGCACACAACCTCGAATGGACTTATCGACGCCAACCTTCTATTAGGTACACATACTTCAGGTCAGGACACCAATTATTTAAAAGTGGCTTCAACACAATTACTGGATGATGGTCAAGTGAAAGCCAATTCGAAAATTAAAATCATTGAGAAGCTTGAAAACGGTGCTGAAATCTGTCGTGCCAGATTCATGCCCCAGGATCCAAACATTGTTGCCACTATCAATGGGTTAGGACAAGTCGATTTATACAACTTGGAATCCGAAGAAAAATATTCACATTTTGCAGCACACACGGAAAATGGATATGGTATCTCGTGGAATCCAAAACAAAAAGGTCTCTTGGTCACTGGTGCGGACGACCACTGGGTCCGTGTTACCGATACAAACAAAGACAACATTTCTGTATTCAAGAGTGACGTGCAGAAAGATATTGTGAACGATGTCAAGTGGCACCAGTTTGATGAAAACATTTTTGCTTCTGTCTCTGAAGACAAACACCTTTATTTATTTGATATTAGAGAAAAGAATGTTGTTACTGATTACTACGCCGAATCTTCTGAGGGTATCAATTCGTTGGCATTCTCGCCATTTGCACACAACTTACTTGCCATTGGTAACACCAACTCGAATATCAACTTGTTAGACTTGAGAAAATTGGGTCCAAGTTCTGGATTGTTGCACACAATGATGGGCCATTCAGAAGGAATAACATGTATGGAATTCTCGCCTCACAACGATGGTATTCTTGCGTCAGGGTCACAAGACAGAAGAGTCATTATCTGGGATCTATTTAAGGTTGGTGAAGAGCAGCAACAAGAAGATGCTGAGGATGGTTGTCCTGAACTATTTATGATCCATGCGGGTCATACTGCTGGAGTCACTGATTTGAGTTGGTGTCCATACAAGGATTGGACTCTTGGGTCAGTTGCTGACGACAACATTGTCCATCTCTGGGAAATCAGTGGGAAATTAATCTCAAATGACGAGTCCGAGATTGATGTATCAATATTAGAGTAAGTAGGTTTTTACAATCGTGTGATAATAAACGCAAATCAGTTTTTTCTTTTTTTTTTCTTATAGCCCTTTCTATTTTTGAACGTCGGGACACGGAACAAAATAAATGACTGAAACAACGAAAGAAAAAAAAAAAAAAAATTAATAAAATATTATCAACTGGCAATACCTCCTCTCTTCTTTCACCAAAATATGTCTGATTTCCCTCCAAATTTATCAATCAGACCGTTGACGATTGCAGACATTGACCAATGTATTGAATTAGAATCAAAAGGGTTTAGCGCTGAAGAAAGATGCACTCCAGAAAAGTTCAAGTATAGATTGACAGTTGCCCCAGAATTATGTTCTGGTTTGTTTGTCAGAGAATACGAATACAAGTACAATGCCATCAACTTACCTGATGTTGCCGATAGACTTGAAAAGGAACACGCCAAGAATGGAGACAAGGCTGATAGTGAAGATGACGACGAGTTGCCAATAAAGACCTCTGTCATCAAGGAAACATTGATTGGCCATGTTATTGCCACTAAAATAGCTTCTGACAGAATCACAGATGCCTCGATGCAATTACCTTCTAAGGATGTTAAAGGCTCGGGTCATTTTGACAACTCCAGAACCATAGGTATTCACTCCGTCGTTATTGATCCAGAGTGGAGAGGAAAAAACTTGGGCGCTTTATTGTTGCACGATTATATCCAGAAATTATCCAACCAAGATTTAGGTGACCAAATTGTGATAATCAACAAGAAAGATTTGATTCCATTTTATGAAAAGATTGGTTTTAACAACTTGGGTGAAAGTAAATGTAAATACGCTGGAACGACATGGTATGATATGGCTATTGATTTGGTTGCCACTGACGACCTTTAGATGGTTTTTCTTTTTCTTCTTTTTCATTTTACATTTATATATTAATAGATATTAGAAGGAAAAAAAAAGAAATAACTGACACGGAAACAGGATAAAGGAAATACAAATATATAAAAAAAAATTTACTTAGGATAGCTTTAGTTTTTGTTGATAATATGTATTAGAAACATTAAATGTTCAATATAAAAAACAAGAGAAAAAAAAAGTGCACTAAGTGCAATGTAGAAAAGAAAACTCATTCTCCACCAATTGTGAATCAATAAAATGGCTGTTCCAGGAGTTATCAAGTCCCTCTTCGATGCAGTTCCCTTGAAAACTTATAATGATGATACTCAGCCGATTTCTGGTGATGAAATCCACTACTTTGGGGGTGACAGCAAAGCACAGTTAACTTTGGGTGTATTCAATGTATTCGAATGCCATGGAAAAATATTGCCCACGGACCCGATTTCACTTGGAACGTCGTTGATTCTAGCATATAAGAATGGATTGACATTGCCATCTGGTCAAAGCCAAAAGCAAAGTGGGAGTAGTGGAATAATGAAGGTATCTTTATATAGTTCTCCTAACAAGTGTCTTCCAATATTGGTCGAGTCCAGTGAAACCAGAACAATCAGAACTTTGGATGAAATCAACCACAGTATATCTTCCAACAATTTCAGCGATGAAGAAACCAAGTTGATTAATGATCTAATTGATACCCTGTTCTACGACATTTGGATCTTGTGTATATTGTCAGAGAAGTTACCGATTGAAGTAATGTCCCAACTATTTGGGTTACCACTCTCCTTTGTGGGTCAAGCAGAGTTGTTTGATTTTATGTCAGAGGTACCATTATGGAACCATTTTTCACGTCGTTATCCAAATTTATCAGGACAATACTTGGTCAATTTCTATCACCAACAATTACGACAGTTTGAAGAAAACGTTGATTTGATTATTGAAAGTTTGAACCAGAATCCGAACGAAATTATAAAATTCAAGTTAGCAGGTTATCTCATAATTATTGATCAGTTTTTACAATCTACAAAGTTGGGGCAAATCATCTCCCAGAAACCTTTTGTAAAATCGTGCTATGACTTATTGAATTAGTTTCCATATTTGTATATAATTTTCATCTAAAAATAACAACTCTGAGCTTTGGGGCTTGACTTCTAAATCATCAATCAGAATCCACTCTTTTTCCCCTTTCAACAATATAGACCATGTATTTTTGTTTCTAATAGAGGAGACCATCTCATATTCGTTGCCATTCAAATCCAACACGTCGGGAAACTTTACCACAGTTTTGCTGCCCTTGGGTCTTTCGTACAGGATAACAAGATATTCGGGATATTTCGTTATTTTATACTTGCGTATATCCTTTGCTCCCTGAGTGGTGGTATCGCCGTCGTACTTTTTAACTAATTCTTCCAATGGTATCTCTTCAATTTTGTCGCCACGTGTATTGAACAGGTTCAGTGGAACATCAACGGAAAGGGTCCAAAACTTTGTTTCTGACCTTTTGATCTGGGATTCCAAGGTGACAAATTCGACTTTATCATTACCCTCGTGTGGTACTATCGGAGTTGATGTTACTTCTATTTCACCTCGTAAACAATCAAACGGCAGGTTCAATTTGTTCAATAACCAAAGCAAAAACGCTTTGGGTGTACCTTTCTCTGTGGTGAACTTCTGCTTTGATTCCTGGGAAACGGCATTCAAAAACACTTGTGGTGAAATATGGCTCTTGTATAGATGTGGGGACCACATTTTTCTAACCAACTCACCAAATCTTTCATTCACCGAATCACCATTCAGTAATAGTAAATAGTAATCTCGTATCGGTTTTACATGGACCAATGCTTGTATAACTGCATTGGCATAATCATTCTGTTTTATATTATTGAGCCCAATATATCCCACTAAATACTTTTCACTGTTCAAATCGAACGATATCCTTGGTAACAATTCGATATCTCTCTTGGTGTACCTTGGGTTTAGGTATTCTATTATATCTTGAAGTTCATAAGATTTTGGGATCTCGACATCTTCCGGTAGACTATAGAACTTTTCGGTCTGTAGATTGAGAAATTTATGGTGGTTCAGAGTAATGGCATGGTTGTATGCTGGCGATGATTTAGATCTTCCTTGATAATACTTCCCACAGACCAAACAACAATATACGTTACTCGAGTCCAATGTCACCAGACAAACTTTATCGAAATCAAAATCCAATAATTCTCTATGAATGGTATCCGTATCACTATCTTGAATGATTTTTCTTCTTTTGGAGAATGGGTTTGACATTGTTTGTAGAATCAGAAATGACTACTAAAAAAAAAAACGAAGGAAGACAAAAAAAAAAAAAAACTCGTATACATTAATTCTTTTTTTTTTCTCTCTATGATCTATTGAATGGCTACAGCATCGATATTTCCAGTAAGCAATGTACTAATGTTGTCATCAATCAACTTTTCAGCAGTATCAGATAAATGTTTCTTAGGGTCTTGTTTACCAACATATCTTGTTTTCAACTGTTCTTCAGACAACTCCTTTTCTTCTTGAACTCTTTGATTATACAATTTAGCAATATTCACCATCTTCTCAGTATTATCCAAATTTTCAACTTCTTTATGATTGTAATCAACCAACTTCAAGCCAGATTGCCAGTTCTTCTTGTGCAAATTCAACAACATGTTTGTTTCGTACGCAGTTTTGTGGTAGTCAATATTTAACGAGTAGTAATGACGGTTTAATCCATGGATCAATGCTTGAATGGATGGTTTGTTCAAATGACCCACATTGGATGTCGATTGACGTGGCTCTTGGCCCATCATTAATGTGGTTGCATCGATTGTTCTGAAGGCATCGATAACAACTTTTCCTTTCACTGATTGAATTGGATCTATGACAACGGCAACCGCACGTTTGTTTAATTGTTCAAAAGATTGTTGGGTATTGACATCGACAGAAGATAACCAACAGCCGAAACCTGGATGGGAGTGGTACCATCCAACGACCATTTGATCTCTACCAGTCTGTCTAAGCATGTCCATCATTTTAGTTTGGAAAACATCGTCAACTGCTTCAACAGAAACACCGGTACCTGACTGAGGCATGGCAAACACGTCATGTACATGAATGGTGAAGTCGTCCACGAATTCACCCAACATCAATCCCATAACTTCCATGGGCACACCAGCACGTCCATGCTTTAACATTTTAAGTAATGCCAATGACGATATATACACGGTTTCGGAATTGTCAATTGCTGGTCCATCGCTTTGTGGAGGTGCGGCTCCACCTAATCCACCTCCTTGCCCTAATAATCTTTGTAATCTTTCCATTGTCTCTGTTGTTGTAAAAACTTGCTGTTGATAATCTTAAAGGTGGCAAACAAATATCTGACAGAATGAAACAAGAAAAAAAAAAAGTTGTGTTGAAAAAGAAAGAGAGAGACAACTCGAGGAAATAAAAAAAAAAAATCACGTGCCATGTCACACGTGATAGATCGCTCTTCTGGTGCTTTACTGGAAGAAGAAACGCCAAACGGTTAACAAAAAAAAATATATTATTATTATTTAGCACAACAACATGCTCTTTGAAAGCTTGTTTTGTTGAAACATATTTTTCTTCAGTTCGTGCCATTCGTCATTATGGATTTGATTCAAAATGCCTTACAAGAGTTAAGAAAAAAAAAATATTTTTTTTTGTCCTCTGTCTCTCTCTCTCTCGCTTTATGTGCAACCTTATCAAGGAGTATAAATTCCAGTTCATTCCCACAGTGTAAATTTTCTTTGGGCACTATCAGTAATAATCACACACACAAATGACAGACGGTCCAAAATCACTTCAAGGAAGAAAATATCCTGCTAAAAAACATGCACAGAATGTACTGTCGCATTTGGAAAAGAAAAACTTGACCAAATCAAAGAACTCAGTGTTCTTTATCAGTGGGGAAGACTTGGTGCTTTACAAATACTGTGATCAAACACAACCATTTAGACAAAACAGATACTTTTACTACTTGACCGGATGTAACATTCCTGGTTCCCATGTGTTGTATGATACTTCCAACGACAAATTAGTCCTTTATTTGCCAGATGTCGATAAGGAGGATATTATGTGGTCCGGATTACCATTGTCAAAAGAAGAAGCATTGAACAAATATGATGTTGATGAAGTCAAATACGCTTCAGATGTTGAAAAAGATTTAATGCACATCAAGAGAGCCTACACCACCGATTTCAATGCATGTAATGAGAAATTCAAATCGTACTTGGTTGAAGGCGATGAAGATTTCTTCTACGCTCTTGATGAATCAAGGCTTATCAAGGATGATTATGAAATTGAATTGATGAAACATGCGGCTAAAATCACCGACAATTGTCATCATGCAGTTATGTCAGCACTTCCAATAGAAACAAAGGAAACCCACATACATGCTGAGTTTTTGTACCATGCATTGAGACAGGGAGCCAAGAACCAAAGTTACGATCCAATTTGTTGCAGTGGTGAATCTTGTTCTACCTTGCATTGGATAAAGAATGATGGTGATATCTCTCCAGAAAAGAGATCTGTGTTGATTGATGCCGGTGCTGAGTGGGAATGTTATGCCAGTGATGTGACTAGATGTTTCCCAGTCAATGGAGACTGGTCCAAAGAACATTTAGAGATTTACAACTTGGTGTTAAAGATGCAATCCGCTGCATATGACTTGATGAAACCAGGTGTTGATTGGGAAGACCTTCACTTGACCGCTCATAAGGTTTTGATTGAAGGGTTCTTGGAATTGGGAATTTTCAAGTCTGAATATTCTGTGGACGACTTGTTCAAGGCCAAAGCTAGTGCCAGATTCTTTCCTCATGGTTTGGGTCATGTTCTTGGTATGGACACCCACGATGTTGCTGGAAATGCAAATTACTCCGATCCAGACCCATTCTTGTGCTACTTGAGAATTAGAAGAAAGTTGCAACCTGGTATGGTGGTTACCAACGAACCAGGATGTTACTTCTCTCCATTTTTATTGGAAGATGTGTTGAAGAATCCTGAAAGCGCCAAATACATTAATAAAGAGGTTTTGGATAAGTATTGGTATGTTGGTGGGGTCAGAATTGAAGACGATGTTTTGATTACTGAAAACGGATACGAGATCTTCACCAAAATCACGAAGGATCCGGAGGAAATCAGCAAAATTGTTAAGGCTGGTCTTTCAAGAGGAAAGGAAGGCTTTCATAACGTTGTGTAAGTAGATAGAGAATTAAGTGAACATGTCAAATAGTGTTGCAATATGGCAAACGTAGAAATACGACACAGAAAACGACGAAACAAGCAACATTCCACTGTTAGCTTAGCTTTTTTTTTCTTTCTCTTCCTCGTTACTTTCTGTACGTTCTAGGGGGAGAGTCAGAGTGAAGCGAATGTGAACAACAAAAAAAAAAAATAATAGAATAAAATAAAATAAAAAAAGAAAACCAAAAATCCTCTCTCCTTGGTGTGTCAAATCTAATCAACGAATTCCACTTCTTTTTTTTTTTATATATTTTAATTTTTTCCTTTAAGCAACCTTTCTTACTAGTTTATCTAACCATAATATTTAACTAAACACACACAATGGATGAAAACTATGATGTCATTGTTTTGGGTACTGGGTTGACTGAATGTGTCTTATCCGGTATTTTGTCAGTTGAAGGCAAGAAGGTTTTGCATATTGATAGACAAGATTTCTATGGTGGTGAATCTGCATCGTTGAACCTTTCCCAATTATACAACAAATTCAAACCATCTGCACAGAAACCAGAATTGAAAGGAAGAGACAGAGACTGGTGTGTTGACCTTATCCCTAAATTTTTAATGGCTAATGGAGAATTAACCAACATTTTGGTGAGTACCGATGTTACCCGTTACATGGAGTTCAAACAAATTGCTGCCAGTTACGTCTACAGAAACGGTAGAATTGCTAAAGTCCCTTCCAACGCCAAAGAAGCTTTGGCATCCACATTGATGGGTATATTTGAAAAAAGAAGAATGAAGAGATTTTTGGAGTTTATACAAAACTATGACGAAGAAAACGCATCAACCCAACAAGGATTCGATATGGATAAAAACACTATGAATGAGATCTATACATACTTTGGATTGGAAAACGGTACTAAAGACTTTATTGGCCATGCCATGGCATTGTGGTCGACTGACGACTACTTGAACGAAGTTGCACGTCCAACATACGAGAGAATCTTGTTGTATGCATCTTCTGTTGCAAAGTACGGTAAGTCCCCTTACATTTACCCATTGTATGGTTTAGGTGAATTGCCACAGGGTTTTGCTAGATTGTCAGCCATTTATGGTGGTACTTACATGTTGGATACACCAATTGATGAAGTCTTATACGAAGGGGAAGGCCCAGATAAGAAATTTGCTGGTGTTGTTACCAAAGAAGGTACTGCCAAAGCCCCAATAGTTATTGCTGATCCTACATATTTCCCAGAAAATGTCAAAAAGACTGGTGCCAAGGTCATTAGAGCAATTTGTGTTTTGGACCACCCGGTGCCTGGTGTGGAATTGGATTCTTTGCAATTAATTATTCCCCAAAACCAAGTTAATAGAAAACATGACATCTACGTTGCTGTTTTATCTGATGTTCATTGTGTTGTTCCTAAAGGCTACTACATTGCCATTGTCTCGACCATTATTGAAACTGATGCTCCACATGTTGAATTAGAACCGGCATTCAAATTATTGGGTCCAAGAATAGACACTTTGATGGGTATAGCCGAATTGTACGAACCTATTGACGATGGAACTAAGAACGGTATTTACATTTCCAAGAGTTACGACGCTTCGTCACATTTCGAAAGTACAACTGATGATGTCAAAGATATTTACTTTAGAATTACCGGTAAACCATTGGAATTAAAAAAGAGACCTACCGCTGAAGAAGAAGAAGCCCTTCAAGGTTTATAGAATTTTAGTTTGTTTAATTGTGTCTGTCGTTGTATAATTGACTTGTGTGGTCTTCTTAATTCCAAGTTTATATATATTCGGCTCCTTTTTTTTTTTTTTGTCACTTTTTCTCCGTTCTTTCTTTGTGTAACTTGGGCCACAGTTGAGGCGATTGGTTATCTAAGTATCAATTTAATTCTGTGCTTTGTACAACTTCGACATTACTATAATTTCGTTCATCTTGAACCAACAACATGTCAGAATTGTCTACTGTATCGGGGGATAAAATCACTATTGGTATTGGAACAGGTACCTCTGTTAAAGATTTGAAAAGGGGCAACCCTAATGA
Source organism: Candida neerlandica (assembly GCA_030557875.1). NCBI lineage: Eukaryota > Fungi > Ascomycota > Pichiomycetes > Serinales > Debaryomycetaceae > Candida > Candida neerlandica. The sequence goes on from JANIWD010000014.1 coordinate 27,279, forward strand.
GGAAAACCAAGATTTGATTGTTGAATTGCTTAGATTTGCAATTGATAATGGGTTCAACCATATTGACACGGCAGAAGTATACACCACTCAACCAGAAGTTGGACGAGCAATTGAACCCTACGAAAGAGAAAGATTGTGGATAACAACAAAGTATGCAGTTTCATCGGCTATCATTAAGAAGAAAAGTTACACGCCAACAGACTTTGTGGAACAAGCCTTGGACGAGTTGAAAACAGACTACATTGATTTGCTATTGATTCATTTTCCTCCAAAAACCGAAGAGTTATACACTTTGGAATCATTGTGGGAAGAATTTATTGAAATCCAGAAAACTGGTAAGGTAAGATTCATCGGTGTATCCAATTTCAACATTGACCAGTTGAAACGGGTTTTGAAGATTAGTGAAGTACATGGTGTGTTCCCTGTGGTTAATCAAATTCAGTACTTTATTGGTTCGGAAAATATTGCTATTGTTGAATTCAACAGGAAGAATGGTATTATAACAGAAGCCTATGGCCCGTTAACCCCTCTTCGTACCCTCATTAACGAGAATCTTGATAGAGTGCTCGTAGAGTTGGAAGAAAAGTATCAAGCTACAAAGGCACAGTTATTGTTTCGCTATTTGTTAGCCAATAAGATATTGCCAATCACTACTTCATTCAAAAAACATCGATTGAACGAAACAATACAAACGTACAAATTGGAAATAGATCCAAGTGACCTTAAACTTTTAGAATCTACATAGGTGTCTAAGTCTCTCTTTGAAATAAATTACCACCCAACGATTTGCGAGGAATTTCATGTTCAGAAAGGAATTTAGCTTCGATGTGTTTGCCAATAACCAAAACATCACGTTCCAAGTCAATGGTGCATCTATGTCTTCTCAACATGTCGAGTCCAAACAAGATCCCCACTGAGGTGTCAACCACAAAGAATGAACATGGTAATTCGATTTTTGAATCCCCAATTTCAATAGGGGCACTGTGAATCTTACCTCCGAGACTCTGGCTTCCCACTCCAACTACTTGTCCTTGAACTCTTTTATCAATCAATCTTGTGAGACCGACTTCTTCTGCAATCGAAGGACTAATCGTGGTCACGGCAGCACCCGAATCTATCATGGCAACTTGATCAACACCATTGATTTTCAACTTGATGTAGAGCATATTCACGCTTGTGAAACTTTCTGGAGATATTTCCCATGCCAATTTCATGTTCTCTTCGACGGCTTCTTCTCTAATCAACTCCAATATACGTGCTTGATTTTCTGGATTATCTGGGTCTTGTTGTAATCGTAACATTTCTTCTTGGTTTGATGCTGATTGGTTCTGCTGGGCAGTCACTTGTTCCATCATCAAGTTTCTGAATCTGGTGGGATCATTCAATGCATCGTAAAGATTTGGTTGGGTCAATCTCACCTGGTCTCTTGTGGTGGGATCAGCCAAGATCTGTTGTCTCATCATCTCAATTCTTTCATCAACTGGATTAGAAGTTGGAATTTGTTGCTGTGGGGCTTGTGTTGCTTGTGCCCTCTGAGGTTGTTTCTTTGATAATTGTAAAAGATCATTGTCATTAATCAGCAATTCACTTAATGGTTTGTTTGCCACCAATTCACTACCGTTGTATCTCAATATCTGTTCAGATGGTTCAATACCTGTTTCAGCTTGTAAATAGGCTTTAAAGTCTTCCAAAGTAAGTGATTCTGGTACATCTACCGAGATTATATCATTATTATCGTCTAAAGAAATCGTAAGTTGCATTGGTTGGTTGTGATGAAGTAATTGTATATTTAGATGTCAAAAAAAAATTTGGTGGCCAAAAAGAAAAAAAAAGAATTAGCAAATAAAATACATATATATATGTTGATATTTCACGTTGCCTCGCCACATTTCATGACTAATGAAAACCAGGCGTATTTATAGCCCCATCTAAGTGGCAAATATATTATCATGACCACATAGTGTCAAACAATGTTCACTTTCCACTACCGCCTCTTTTCCTCGTATCTTGTTAGTTATCAATGCATTATCTATTGTTACAATTTACACAGTCATTTATTTACACTTATCTAAGCAGCCTCGACCTCTGGGATAATCATAGCAATGTGACCACCATTTAACAACATCTTTTTGACTGGCTCACTCTTGGTTCCTGAATTGTCAAGTTCGGATACATCTTCTAACACCATGTTAACAAAGTCATCAAAACCAATCAACTTCCCATAAAATTCCTTGTCACTAGTCATTAACACACGGACTTTTTTCCCCACTGATTTGTCTATTATCTCTAATGGCAATACAGTTTGTTGGATGGTTTCGGTATTCACGGCTTCTTCTGACATTTGGTTGATAATCTTTTGGTGGGTGGAGGGAAAGAAAGAATTGGTGATATTAATTCCAAACTAAAAAAAAAAAAAAAAAAAAAAAAAAAATAGTTCTCTAGTGCACTCCCCACCACCCCAGAAGCTACAATGACATGGATTCTATAGTTAAACTAGAAAAATCAGTTGTCAGTCAGATAAGATCTCATGTAATTCTAAACTCCTTTGAGCAAGTGGTCAAGGAGTTGCTACAGAATTCCTTGGATGCCAGAGCTAATAATATTATTGTAAAGCTCGATTTGTCTTCATTGAGTATCTACATTCAAGATAATGGTCAAGGGATCACTCCTGATGATTTAGAGAAAGTCACTTTACAACATTACAGTTCAAAATTCAGAGACACAACCAATAAATTCTCCACATTTGGATATAAAGGCGAAGCGTTATATGCGTTGAACGCTGTCTCCAAGATAACTATTGTTTCTAAAGTGACATGCTACAACAGTCCTTATAAATTGGATTTGAACCAAGGCAAGCCAATTGCACAAATATATGAGAGTAACACGACTTCTGGGTATTTCCAAATAGTGGATTTAGGTTCTCATGGAACAGTAGTTACCGCGACTAATTTGTTTAGCAACATACCGGTTCGAAGACAGCAATTCTGCCATTCGCCCCGGAACAAGTTGCTTGAAGATATTAGAGTGGCAATTCTTGAGTCCCTTGTTAGAAATCCTAAAGTGAAATTACATGTCTGCGTTGTGAATAAGGAAAAATTCCAACTAGATGAACTTGTTTCGCTAAACAACCAGCATTGTACTTCACCTTATTCAAACATGTTATTTCAGTTGTTTGGAATCAAAGGCAATTTTGCTCCCATTTGTGCCCGGTTTAAGAATATCAGAGTTTCTGGAATCGTTGGGACTAAGCCTGTAAATTCCAAGAAGCACCAGTATGTCTTTGTTAATGGCAAACCGATCGTTTTCGCATCTAAGGATTCTAATAAATTGAATAGCTTATTTACAAGCTCTGGGTTCACAGAAGACGTGAGTGTTGTCACAAAGACCAAAGGAAAACCATTTTATAAGTACGCTGTGTTTTTGATCAAGGTGAGCTGTACAGAACGGCTGTCAATTTTCGAGGACAGCGTGCATTCAAATACTTGGAATACCATCTTGAAAATCTTGGAGAAGATGTTTGTCAAATTTTTGGAAGCTCATGGGTATGAATCATCGAATAGAGTTTTCGGTCGTACACCATCGCCGTTTGCAAGTCCTACGAAAAGAAGAGCCGATAATTTTATATTAACAACCAAGGTGAAATTGGGTAAATTAAAAGAACTTGAAATGGATGGGTTTGTTGGTGATCGTGGGTGTGTTCAAAAAGTAAAGCAGTTACCTGCTGTTCCAAGGAGGTTGTTTCTGGAAATCAAAAACAAAGAGAACGTTTTATCTACAAATTGTTTGTGTCATGACCAGGAGTATACTTTAGATGAAAGTTTGGATTTCACAAAAGAGCATTTGCTACCTGGAAATTATAAGATTATCAGTCAAGTGGATAAAAAATTTATCTTGGTTACGTTGAAAGAAGAGCAGATGAGGATTGTTGTTCTTGACCAACATGCAAGTGACGAAAGAGTTAAAGTTGAAGAGTATTTGCAAGAATTTGTCCACCTGTTGCAGAACAATCCCGGATTGAGATTACAATCGCCTATAACTTTTGATGTGCCATCTTCGGAGCGTGCTCTTCTTGACCAATATGTTGCAAACTTCAACTCATTTGGAATAAATTTTGAAATTTACAAGAATCAAGTAACCGTAACACATTTGCCATTGATACTTCTAAGCAAAACAGGCGATGACGCAGAATTCCTCAAGGATTCTTTGATCCAACACTGCTATGACTTGAATGGTCATATCAAGAAAATTAGAGTTGATTTTAATGATTGGTTTGAGTGCTCATATCATTTGCCACGCATAATTATCGAGCTTATAAATACAAAGGCTTGCAGGTCGGCCATCATGTTTGGCGACGAGTTAACTCGAGAGGAAATGGAGGAGCTAATTGCAAAACTACGTCATTGTAAGTTGCCGTTCCAATGTGCCCATGGCAGACCCTCCATAGTTCCATTAGCTAGGCTTGAGTGACAAGGGTAAAATGCTGAGTAATATCAATATATAACTTTCATTTATTAAACCTAATAATCCACCAATGTTTGCTTTTCTTTTATTGTCTATCTTGCTTCGAACTGTACCATTCTTCTTGTTCTGGCTTTATAGATAACTCTATGACCACATTCTTTACATCTGATGGCATCAGCTTTACTTAATGAAAATGAAGCACCACATTGAGCACAGTTGTATTTAACACCAAGGGACTTGTTTTGGACTTGACCTAAAGCTGCATGTGATATGGATGATGGGATACTGAATCCTTCTCTTTGTGGGGTGGCCATGATGATTATTGATTAAAAGTTTGCGGTGAAGAGAAACAATAAGTATGGAAATTTTTTTTTTAATTATTAATTTCTCGTTACTCTTTTATTTTTCTTTACGTTGATTTCGATGAGTGTGAGTGGAACTCCAAAATATGGGAAAAAAAAAAGAAAAAAAAATTACCGAGTGTTTGAAAAAACCTTGATCAAACATAATTGAAAAGGATATGATCCCAGCATGTTATCTATAAAAGATACGATCTCACGACTAGGAAGATCGATACGGAAGGTTGATAGCCTATCCAAATCAAATAAAGCAAGACATAATTATAAGCATGCAACAAATACTATTCGTCAACCCAAGGTCATATCCAGATCACATAAAGATTTGCCTACTGATGAACTTCATCAACTCAAGCCTTTGTATACAGATTTTCAAAGAAAAGTCTTTCAAGATTATTTGAAACCATTGGGCATGCCAAATTTGAAAACGTTCAATACAAAAGAACGCTACGATAATGTCGAAGCTAAAAAGAATTGGGTAAAGAAATCGTCGAAAGCACCGCAGGACGTATTGGATACATACATTAAGCATAGATATGAGTTTGAAAAATTGGTTGACTACTTGTTGAAAATAACTCCCACTCATTTAAAGAACATAGATTATAGTAACGAATTACAGGTCCGACGGATACTACATCAAGAAGAGATCGAGCATCAGTCAATGAAAAAATGCAATCTACCCCACAACATCTTCCATGAAATACCACCCATGCCATCACCACTAACGCCAGAAAATTTTGAAGAGTACATTTATAAGTTGACCCATTCAACATACCATTATAAGAACTCACTGTCGTTGCAGTCAGGAATAATTCCACAAATATTGTTATATACCCACAAGCTATCTAATGACAAGTTCAAACCATTCCGATCTACTGTTACCTTCAACCATTTAATCAGATATTTTGGGTACAACAAGAATCAGAGTTTGTTTGCTCGGGAACTATTGCTTGTAATGGATAACGAGGGACATGCACCCAACTTTGAAACCATCAATAATCTATTGGCAGTTGTTAAAGTTCATTCGCGCATACGATCAAACACCAGTTCATACGTGTTGGCAATGAAATATTTGTTGTTGGGTGAGAAATTGGAAATACCTGTGAATTTACTGACATGGACTAGAATTTATGACGTTATTGATAATGTTTATTTGAAAGAACAATACTTGAATATCATACAAGAAAATGGAATTCCTATACTGAGACTGTTACTATTGAGGATTCTTGATGATTTTGCCAAAACAACTAAAAACACAGAAGATTTGGTTTTCTTTATCGAAAATGATCTAGGTCTCAAGAATTGGCAACAGGATAATTTGGTCAAAGGTAGAGTGATTTATTATCTGGCTCTTAACACCGGAGAAAAACTTGCACAATCTGGGTGGAACGAATTTGATTTTAAAAGTTGGTTGCAAGGTGTGAAACAGAACAAGAACTTCACGGACAGGAAATCGCTAATAATGTTGAATGGTTATTTTTCAAGGGATTTCGATATATCCGAGTCACTCGCGATATTTTCTATAATCATTGAGCAATTGGTCACAGAATTCCAGGATATTAGGCATCTCAAGCAGTTGTTGTTTGTGGTACGAAGTTTAGTTTATGAAGCTACAAATCAGTTGAATATGCCAATTGAGATTGGTAGTTATGGCGAAGGAAATTACAGTCTCCCCGAGAATTATAAAATCCTAGCCCGGAATCTGAATGATGCGTTGCCTGAATTACAGGCAAGGGTTGAATTCATCAATAAGTTTAGTTTTGAGAAATTGCAACTCCCTTGGGAATGGTTAGGAGATGATGAAGTTGCACAATGGGAAACATTAAAAGAGAATTTCAAAACCGATCCTACTGTGTTGTTCGCAGAGATCGAAAATACGAGTGTTATTCCGGCAGAAGAAATTGACAAAATAAAGAAACATATTAAAGCTAAAGGGTTTTCTAATAGAAATAGAGATAGAGTAGAAATGGTTACCCAAGGGTTTGACAAGTTCACAATCAACACGATGCAAGAAAGAGGATTAGTTTAGAGTTGTATTTATTTAATTTTTATTTTTTTCCAATTTGTAAATAGAAAGTGTATACACATTCATTCACCCAATATTTTTTGCTACTTTTTATCATAACCTGTTGATAGAGGTAAATATTGACTATTTCTCGATAAGGTAATACATATGCTTGATTTAGGGAAGCATCGGCTGCAAGAAAACGGGTTAGATGCGTAAAAAGTTATACAAGGGAGGATTTTTCTTGTATATAGTATTCAAGTCCAACCGAGGGCAGCTTATACTTCGTTTGATTCGGGACTTCCAAAGCAACGAAAACAAAAGAAAAAAAAATTGCACAATAGCAACTCCAAGGAAGATTCGGATAATCAACACTTGATGTTTTAGGAAATCGGGTTGCTTTAAAGAATTCAGCCGGAAACGGGAGGCGGAGAAGTAAGCCCCTTCGTAAGAAAGAATTGAGTATTACTCTGAAGGCGCCAACATGAGAGGTAATTAATTTCGCCCGATGCCTTAATTTCGATACAATACGATTTGGTGAGCAAATTCATGGAAACGAAGAAAAAAAAAGAACGATCGTTGAACGAGGCAGGGAAAGAGGATGTAGTTATATGATTGAAGTTATGAATGTTTTCTAATCAAGTTTCCATTGACATGTGGCTTTCCATTTGAAACTCCAGAGGTTTGAAGTGATTGCCAAAGAAAATAAAACAAAGGAAATGTGTAGCAAAAAAAATATTTCACCAAATACTGGGAATTTCAGGGGAATTTAGTACCAAATATTAAACAAAAAGAAAAAAGAAAAAGAAAACAATCCGCAGTTTCATTTGGATATGGAGAGAAGAGATAGATTTGACAAATCTATTAATTTACCTTTTCTGGTAAGTTCTATGATCACATCGAAAATCACCAGTATAGTTCATTATGATCTAGACTGCGAATATAACGACGTTAATTCTAATGGTTAACTGTTTTCATGTATTGCAAAAGTTATTGGTAATCAATACCGGAAAAAAAAAAGGAAATCACACAAAGAGGAACTCACATACACACAAAAAAATATTTGGTATAACACTCGATGCATACAGAAGATAACGGTATTGTGTAAGGAAATTGAAATTTTGATTCTTTTTTTTTTTTTTTTTTTTCCCTGCATTCAATTATTCTTCAATCTATGGGATGGGAGTTATTACTCCGCCCAAACTCCGTGAAACATGTGGATGAATTAAGTTAAAGGTGTCACGAAGCTTGAATTATTAATAGCACTGGGAAGTTTAAAGTTTTCAAAAGACAATGTGAGACGGTTCAAACCTCGGGAAGAGAAGGAGGTCGCATAATAGCCTGATCAAGGCTAAGTTTTTCTTCCTCTTCTTCTTCTTCTTGTCACGTCACAATGTTTTCTACCTTTAGTTGTTAAGTAATACCCCCAGTTTGTTATTATACATCAACAATTACTGCTTAAATTAGCAGCGGGTGTAATTGAATGTATTCGAAACCTTGTTGTTGGTAGATGCTTAGTAAAAGATTGAGTTATTACTTTTTTTTTTCTAATTAAATGTTTCTTCACCCTTATACCCCCAACTAAAAATAGAACATTGTTAGAGAGTAAAAATACAAAAGAAACATGACAAATTTCTCGACTGTTTAACTCCAATTAGATTTACGAATGGTATCCATCCCCTATTGCAAACGACTCCGTCAGGTTATAGCTATAAATGTTCTTGATTAGGATAAACCGGACAGATAAATGCAAAGGATAATAGTGGATAGAAAGAGAGGGAAAGCAAGGCAAGGAAAGAGAAGAGAAGAGAAGATAAAGTGAGCAGGGTGAGATGGTTAATCAGCAAACTAACACAAAAGCGAGATATGCATGGCGGATAAATTACCCAAGTTTTTGTGAAATAGTTATAAGCAACCAATAATTTTTTTATATTTCTATTAGAAAACAAAGGGATAAATGTCAGGAAGGTTAAAAAACATGAGGGTGTGATGGAAAGGTTATTCTCATGTTAATATATATATATATGTATATATATAACAAGAAATATATTTCCATATACAATTTTTTTTTTTTTTTTTTAATTACTTGTTCCTTAATTCTTGTTGTTTCCTATTACATCAAACATTTCCTCCCCCTTAATTTACCCAGTTTCAAGGGTACCATTTTTTTTTTTTTTTCACAGGAACTAATCCTTCAACAACAACTTCTTCTTATATTCTTACTTTGCAATCATCTACGCCAGCAAAGTGAACAACAACAACAACAATTCTAAAATACATCTGCCTTAGTGAGCTATCGTTTCAATCAGGAAATCGACTTTCTATTTTAAGAACCCGCCCCCATATATTGTTCATCGCACAGTAGCAACCACCGGAACGAATATTATAACTACCAAAAAAGCAAAAGCCCCCTTGTTTTGTTTCTTGGAAATTACGTAACAAAGGAAGTAATTGTTGTTCATTATCATCATCACCTTTACTCAACTCACCCCAACTTGTTCATCCTTTGTATATATATTGGAAATCTAATCCGTCCCCAAATTGAACAATCACCATCAAGTCAAATATCGTTTCGACAGAGACGGTGAACCATTAATTTTTTGTTTGTCTCGTTTCAGAATTTGTGTGTCTGTGTATTTTCTTTCCAGTGCAGAACTCAATTTCAGATTCTTGAATAAAATTAACAGTTATTACATATCCCACCTTTCCTGTGAATTAGGGCAGAGTAAAACATATTTAGTGCATCTAGCAAAAGAATCAACTAAAATAAATAAAAAAAAAGAATCCAAGAAAGTAAAGAGCAAAAAGCAAATTTATTGTTTATCTTTTTTCCTCACCTGTTGGTTCCTTTTAGTTAATTTTTCTTTCTTTTTTTTTTTATTAATCTTTTTCCCCTTAATAAGGAACTTTTCACAGTTTTCGGTTTTCCTTCTTTTTTTTTTATATATATTCATTAGTCCTTGTTGAGGTCTTTTAGATCAAATGAATCTACTACTACACCTGTGGATCCTCCTACTAATACCCTCAGTCGCCAATGCATTGTCATTGAGCTATTGTTCTACCACAAACTTAGGGGGTGACAAAACATCCAGTGAGTTCATGTCCAATGGACTTTGTCGTGATACTTGTTCCAATTCAGGGTATTCAGTGGCAGTCTTGTCAGGTTACGACTGTTACTGTACTAACAATGTTCCTGCTGGTACAGTAGATATGTCGAATTGTGAAGTGGGGTGTCCTGGATACAAAGATCAAGAGGACTGTGCAGGTGATGGTTATTACGGTTACTTGTTAATTGGAGATCCTTCATCTACAGTCGGTGCAAGTAGTTCAACCACCAGTTCATCTACATCTTCATCTTCATCTACATCTTCATCAACAACATCAACAACATCAACAACATCTACAACAAGTTCCTCTTCATCATCATCAAGTAGTTCATCAAGTAGTTCATCAAGTAGTTCCTCATCATCATCTACATCTTCATCATCCCCTCCAACTACCACCAGCACATCATCATCATCATCATCATCTTCTTCTTCTTCGTCTAGTCCCCCATCAACAACTTTAATAACAAGAACAACAGAAATCACCGAAACACATAAGTCAAATAATATAGTCCAAGTGACAGAATATTATACTGAAACAATAACCCCTACACCATCATCAACATCATCCTCTTCATCATCTAGTTCATCCTCATCCTCCTCATCATCTTCATCTGAATCACCACTTGTATCAACCAAGATTGAACCTTCTACAATTTATTCAATATTGACTATTAATGGTACTCAAACCCAGGAGGTTCGAACGTTGTATGTTACCAAAACTCCAACACCAACGGATGATTCGACTAGTCTTGAAACAGGCTCGTCTTCTCAAGTTTCATCTGCAAGTCCCACTCAATCTTCATCAAATGCAGATATAACTGGTGACAGTCAGAGTTCTAGTGAAGCTAATGCAAATAATGCAAACAATAACAATTCACAACACAAGAGTTCATTTTTTGACGATACAAGTAAAGTTGCAGGTACATTTTCAGCTGTTGGAATAGTTGTGGTGGCCATTGTTTGTGCTATCTTGTACTTCTGTTGTTGCTTTGGTGGAGCAAGAAAAGGTAGGTCAAATAATGATCATGATGGATTTACTGACGAAGAGAATCAATACAGCTCTGATGAATTATCGGTTAATCATGAGAAGGTTGTTCTTCCTCCAAGTAAACAATCCTCATTTTCATCTTTAAACAGAAACAATTCAGGCAAGTCGTTGTTTGCCTATTTCACGAACGATAAGAAAGCTGATGATGATGGGGTTAATAGAAGTTCCTCACGGAAGAAATTGATGAGTAGAAGAAATAGCTCAATCAATGGTCATGGTGGTGGTGGTGGTCCACAAGGTTCTGATGGTGATGGAGGAATTATGTTCCCAATCAATGAATTAGATTCAAGATTAGACCCAGATACAATGTTTTTAAATCATAATTTCTCAAACAAATCATTTGGTGATGATCATGATTATTCAAGAAAATTGAAGATTACTAATCCAGAGTAGATTAGAACATGGATTATTACGTTTACTGGGAAGTTTATGTCATTCGTTTGCATTCTTTTTTTATTTTTATTTTATTATTATTATTATTATTATTATTTTAATTTTTAATTATCATTTTCTGGTAGCTTTAATTCTTATAGGTCGGTTTGATGGTACACTTGTTATATATATATACGTATACATATATATTATCATTTTTTTTTATACATTAATAATACATAAAAAAAATCATTAAACTTCTATATTCTTTCTCTGTCAGTGCTTGTTTCTTCTATTGTGTTTTGGGAGGAAGTTTCGATCGATTTTCATAATGTGGTTGATATTCATATGCATTTGGTTTTGGTATTTCATTGTTGTTGTGATCACCATTATTTGTTGGTTCTCCTTCATCTCCACTGGAATCACTACTACTATCATCCGAACTTGAGCAACTATGATCATGATTATGTTCTTCTTCTTCTTCATCATCAAATGATCTCTGTGGATGGAAAATACAACATATTTTTGTTTTCTTTCTATTCAAATGTTCATTATCAACCGTATCTTGACTCCATCTTACTTTTGGTTTACTCTGTTTCTTTTTCTTCTTTACTTGTTGTGATTCCTTAGGTTGCTTTTTCAATTCGTCGACTTGTTGTGAGGGTTGATTGGAGGAAGATGAAGATGCAATAGGTTCTGGAGTAGGTCTCAAACGTAGCACATTTGCTTCTTGAACAGTAGTTCTTGATCCTTGATTAGTCATTATTTGGGAATATAAATTGGGTAATTGATATTGATAGTGGTTGCTCTTTTGTCAGCCAAAAAAAAAAATAATAATAAATAATTAAGTAACAGCAAAAAAAAAAGACAAAATATAGGTACAAACTAAAATAAAGGGGAGTGAGTTTTTTGTCGTTCATGCACGAACTTTTTGAGTAGCAAAAAGTTGCTTTCCGTCGTAACAGAATGCGAAGGGTGCGGTGGTTATGTGAGATTGAATGGATTCATAGGGTGAAATAGCCACAAAGGTTGAGGGATTGGAATTTTAGTTAGATCATGTTGCAAAGAGTATAACGATTGCAATGGATACTTGTGTGTGTGTATAGTGGACTAGTAATTTTCTTAAGTATCACCTGCCAATTTGGCAACCTAAAGATCTAGCAACCCAAATATCCTGCAACTGATCCTCATAAACTCGTCAATGATCTTATAGCAAACAAATTAAGCAATAACTTTTCAGATTTACTCCATTAAAATACCCAGAATTTTCCAACCCGTTAGATGTTTAATATATGATTCTATCAATCAAAAAAGATAGATAAGTACCATTACATAATCCAAGAAATCACCAGAAAGAAAGAAAAAAAAAACATAAATAAATAAACTACCACTTCAACCTTACCACAAATTGGATGAATCAACCACAATTATTTTATAAAGATTTAACCTTTAATAGATTCATGACGTTATTAAAAACGTAATAAACAATGAACAACAGTAGTAATCATTTAGTCCATACTCAACAAGTAGAACAAACAAGTGGATATCTCGTTTTACTACTTCATGTGTACAACACTTTGAACAGGGGAAATCAATTTTACTATTTTATTTTATATTATATTTTGATGGCAAAGTATAAGCAAAACTCTGCAAGGTTATGTTTGCAAAAAAAAAAACAAAAAAATAAAATAAAAAATAAAAAGTAAAAAGAATAGGAATAATAAAACAAACTTAATTTCAAATACGGAGATGACTCTAAGTTAGAATCAACAATAGACAAATCCCTGGTTGTGCAAAGTTGTAAGAAAAAAGAAAATTTAACAATGACTTATAACGGAGAAGTATTTTTGCAAGTTCCGTATTGTCAGGATGTAAACGACGGAAGAATTATCCCACTGTTTGTAATATTAGTAATTGGATTGTTTGAAATATTTAAAAGTCTAAATACAGGGATAACAAGCCAGGGGGAGGGGGGGAAGTAGAAGGAGAAGGAGAGCAATAGCGCAACATCTGGTTTTGTAGATTCTAATGGATTAAGAGAAAAGAGAATGCAAAAAGAACTAGTGGCTCAAACTGATTTACCGTAACTGTAAGTCGATGGTTAGTTTACAGTTGCGAGAGGTAGATGTTATTACCATGTGGTAGACAGATATAGCAGGCTTATAAGACCACCGCACAAAGTTGAAGGAATAAAAAAAAAAGAAATTCAACTATTAGTTTCTTTTTTTTTTTTTCGCAATCGTTTTTGTACATTGGTTGCATTTGAAGGTATTGGAATCGGAATTGGAATTGGAATTGCAAATGTAAGGAAGATAAAAACAGACAGACAAAGATTTCTATTGAGATGGAATGTATGTATCCAACCACTACCGATAAATTACAACATAATTATGGTTAATACCATTACTAGCTTCCTCCAAAAGCGATCAGAAAACAAATACTTGATCTATCTTGATTTACCTATAGTTTACTAAAATAACAATCAAATCAAAACAAATCAACCGACAAGATATATCTACCTTTCCACCCTTTCCATATTTTCTTGCCTATGAGCTCTTCTTTTTTTTTTCTTCTTTTTGCTTCCCCCCTTCCTATTGTTAAACTGGGGAGGGAAACAACAAGAAATTCGTGGCGATTTGTTCAAGTTACCCTCAAAAGGACATGGTTGGAGTCAATTATGTTTCAATGCATTATTGTAAAGGCATTAGCGAATATCTGAAGATCCTTAGAGAATGAAAATCATATCACACACTATCAATTTCATCATTTACTGTACAATGCGATTAATCCACCATGTAAACTCCACAAACATCAAAGGACTTGTATCACAAATAACACCTAACCGTGGCCAATTACATTCCCCTCGTGTTTATGGGTAGTATCTCTATTGCTACGTTATCGTTTATCATTTCTCCTATCCTGCTTTGTCTCTCCCTCATAGTATCTGCTCTATAAAAAGGGAGAACGTTATGAGATGGGAAGAATGGGGGGGGGGGGGGGGGGTAGTTGGTGATGATACTTTATGCCACAATCTAACATGATAAAGTAGTAAGAGCATGAATAATATAGAACATAGAGAATAAAACCTTATTCCTGCTTTAAAATGAAGAACCAATTATTATGATTGAGAGAGGCGCAGAGTTAATAGGTTGAAATGGGAGATTAACCAAGAATGATAATTACATTGCATACATTGATTCATTTTTCCCCCTATTGCTTGATCTCTCTCTCTCTCTTTACCATAATGAGAATGAAAAAAAGACTGTAATGTGGAATATATGAATATTATTCTTGGCGCTAAGAAAAAAAACAATGTACACACCAAAAGGCATAGTGGCAGAGTGGTAGAAAGGGAGAGAGAAGGGCCATGTGACTTATGTTAGTCGTGTACCAAATGACATAAAACTGGGTTGCATTTTTTTTCTTGGTATTGTTCAAACTGGGAGTGTGTGTAAATGACCAAAAAAAAGGTCGTGCATACAACAGAAACAATCATGAAAAATAGTTCCAAAATGTCTTGGCATGAAGGACAAAAATGAAACCCGCAGTATAAGAAATATTTTTGTAGTGGTGAAAGTTTGAGTTGTCTATTTAAATTATTTAATCATTTCAATTGTGGGTGAATTTTTTTTTTTTTTTTTTTTTTGAATTCAACATACAGTATACTAAATTTAGAGTCTCAGTCACATAATACATTAGAGTTAATAATTATTAAGACATACAAACTGCTAATCTCTTTTTTTTCTTGTATTATTCTTGTATTATGTGTGTTATAAAAACAACTTCATTTTCCTTGGTTGTTTTTTTTTGCTTCTCTTTTTTAACCTCTTTATCAAAATTTTTTGTTTTGTTTTGATTTATTTATTTACTTTATCGTTTTGTTCTTTAACTATTGATATACATCAACTTGTCATCAACTAAATAAATAACTACCTACAGTAGACAAGTCAAGTCAAGTTAACTCATTCACATTAACAACAACTTCATAAATTTTTTTTATTTTGGTTGTATTATTTTTTTTTTCCTATTTGAAAGAAAAAGAAAAAGAGAAAGAAAAAAGATCTCCCATTTCACTCTTCATTAAAAACATCCCCTATTTAAATCTATCACCACTTTTTTTTTCCCTTCACTCACTCACTCACTTATTCCTCGTTTTTTTTTGTTAACTAATTTATTTATCTCATTATTTACTTTGCAACACACGCCAATAATTACACAATGAACTACAATATTCATCCAGTTAGTTATTTGAATGCAGATAATAGTCAACAACATCAAAAGTCTCAACAATCACAACCTCAATCTCAACAACAATCTCCACAACAACAACAGCAACAGCAGCAACAATCGGTTTCCAAAAAATCACCATCTTCAGATATAGAAATCGATAATGCAACATCCCCATCATCGTTTACTTCTTCTCATTCACCACATATTAACGCCATAGGAAACAGTCCTCATTCTTCTTTTACCTCCCAATCAACCGCCAATTCCCCAATTCAAGATGCAAAACAACACGTAGCAAAACCAGTTTCTGCTCCTACAACTGAAAATGACGGTCAAGCTGCTTCCCAACCAGCACCTTCTGTTGGTATTTCCCAACAACCAACTGCTGTTGCAACTGCAACCAACAATACTGGTTCTATCACTTCATATCCTCAAACTTCAATTCCTCCACAACAATTACCAACTCAATTACACCCAAATCTTAATCAAGCCTACAATAATCAACCATCTTTTTACCTACATCAACCATCTTATTTGTATTCTCACCACCAACAACAGCAACAGCAACAGCAACAACAACAACCACAACAGTTGCATGCCGAATACAATCAACAATTGCAACAACAACAACAACCGCAATACAGCAATAATGAACATGTGGTTCAAGGTTACTACAATACAAATAACACCTCCACAAACAACAACAACAATATGAATGTAGCAAAACCAGCTCCATTTACCACTGGCGTTAAACCTCCAAAGAAAACTTACAAAAAGATCAGAGAAGAAGATTTAAGAGGTCCTTTCAAATGTTTATGGGGTAATTGTAATACCATTTTTGAAACTCCGGAATTGTTGTATGACCATTTGTGTGATGACCATGTTGGTAGAAAATCTTCCAACAACTTGTCTTTAACTTGTTACTGGGAAAATTGCGGTACCACCACTGTCAAGAGAGATCATATCACCTCCCATTTGAGAGTTCACGTTCCTTTGAAACCTTTCCACTGTGATTTGTGTCCAAAATCATTCAAAAGACCACAGGATTTGAAGAAACATTCAAAGATTCATGCTGAGGACCATCCAAAGAAATTGAAGAAGGCTCAAAGACAATTGTTGAAGCAACAACAAAAGGAAGAAAAACAAAGACAAAGATTGGCCAATAGAAAAGGTAACGGTGTTCCAACTGCTAGTGATTTACAATTGAACTACTATTCAGGAAATGCTGTTGACGCTTTGAACTATGATGAAGCTTCTAGAAAGAGAAGATTGGATAGCAACTCCCAACACAACATGTATGTTGTTAACAGTATTTTGAATGACTTTAATTTCCAACAAGTTGCTCCTCCTGCTGCTCCTCAACAACAACAACACCACCACCACCACCAACAACAACAACAACACTCAGTTATTGGTACTGCTGGTTCTGCTGAATATGCCACCAAGAGAATGAAGGCCAATACTGAATATAATATTGATGTTTTCAACAAGTTGAATCACTTGGATGACAATTACCATCACCAACATCAACATCAACATCAACACCAACATGCTGCTCCAGCTCCAGCTCCAAATGCTACCCAACAACAAACCTATGGTGGTAACATTTACGAAGCTGAAAAATTCTTCAATTCATTATCTAATTCTATTGACATGCAATATCAAAACATGTCTACCCAATATCATCAACAACATCAACCACAACAACATTCCAGTGCCACTTCTTCTGCTTCTCCTTACATCCAACAAAAACCAGTACAACAACCAACTAGTCAATTGTACCCATCTTTGCCAACCCTTAACAATAGTTCTTACACTACAAGTATAACGAACAAGGAAGGTTTGGTCAATAACCACAGCAGTTACTTGCCTTCTTACCCACAAATCAACAGACCATTGACTTACAACAGTCACCAAACTGCTGCTTCAGCTCAACAACCACAAAGTGCGTTAGAATTTAGTGGTGTTTCTACTTACCAAAAATCTGCTCAACCTGATGTTGAAGAAGAAGATGGAGATGACTACTCTTCTGAAGAATTTGATAGCGAATTCTCTACTTCTGATGAAGAAGAAGAGGAAGAAGAAGACGAACTTGATACTTTGTTCGACAAGCTAGACATCAAAGATAAAGAAGAAGAAGAAGAAGAAATTGTGATTGATGGCTTCAATTTGAAGGATGTTTTAAGACACAAATATATGATCAATTCTGTCCTTTCATACTTGAGAAAACAAATTGAAGAAGAAGGAAAGAAGAATCTTGAGGTCAAAGAAGAATCTACAAAGTTATACCCAACAATAACTGCTTTTTAAAAGGAATAGAATATTCCATTGATGTTACGCCCGGTTTGAAATTTAATTTTTGTTTTTCTACTATATATTATCTATATGTTTTTTTTTTTTGTTTTTCATTTTATTGTGTTATATTAGTACTTTTTATTTAGCTTTAGAATTTGTCAGTAATTATATTTATAAGTTATTCGTTTTATATTTTATATATTCTATTTACATGGTTCTATTAATCATTCCTCCACCCAACACTTGATTGTCATTGTACAAGATTCCTCCTTGGCCTGGGGCTAAAGCTCGAACGGGTTTCTCAAGTTCAATTATCAATTTATCACCTTCTTCCTTGATGTCTTTTACTGGCACTGATTTCAGCAATGAGTGATATTGGAATTGAATTTCCTTCATGGCCAATACCTTTTCCTTTGGATATATCCATTCTAAATCAGTAATCTCTACTGTTTGCCTGAATAATTTTGGATTAGCAGTTCCCTTCACTATAACCAATTGATTTTTCTCTATATTCTTTTCACTAACAAACCAGACCCCGGTGAATTTCGGATCTCCTTGAGGCATGGAAACAGTTGATCTTTGTCCAATTGTTGCATGCCACAACCCTTTATGTTTACCCCAGACAGTGCCATCTTCCGTGACTATATCCCCTGGATTCGGTTGAATATATTCATTCAAAAATTCCCTGAAATTGGATTGGTTGGGATTTACAAAACATAACCCTTGTGAATCTGGTTTTGATGCTGTATGGAGATTGAATTTCTTTGCCATTTCACGTATCTCTGGTTTTGTATAATGTCCAATAGGTAATAATACTTTCGGTAAGATTGAACTTGGGATTGACGATAAATAATAACTCTGATCTTTACGTTGACTTAATCCTCTTAATAAATGAAACTCTCCAGTGGGATTATGTTGCATAACTCTGGCATAATGACCCGTGACTAACCACCAGTTTTCACCCTTGTATTTCTCATTCAAGTACTCTGCCAATTTACCAAATTTAACGTATTTATTACATCCAATATCTGGATTTGGAGTTAATCCCTGAGAATATTTTTCAATCATTGGCGAGAAAACATCATTCCAATATTCATGTTCAAAATTAACTCTTTCACAATCAATACTCAAATCATGACATACTCGTTGAACATCATTCCAATCTCGTTCCGTACAAGTTGCAGTCTGAGACCAATTTGCCATATATATCCCATGAACATTTTTGTAATGTTGGAAAAGCGACGCACACACAGAAGAATCCACTCCTGATGACATGGCCACAATGATATGATCATCTGGTTTTGGTGTTGGTTGTGTATAAGTATCTGGCGGAAGCTCATTTACAGGTTCATTTGATGGGGTATATGATTTGTGAATAGGGTAATATGGAGCTGGTTGCGATGGTACCGCAGAGTAAGTACGACATGATAATACAAATGATCGTAGTAAACTCAGTGGTTTTCTTGGAGACACTAGTAGTCTTAGTAGTGAGGTCATCGTAACAACGTAGTCTAGCAAGAACCTCCTCTTTGTGAGATGGATTTCTGATTTCTTTTTTTTTTTTTTCAACACCCAACTTTCTGCGGCGTAATCCTGGTAATCAAAAACTAACGGGATGTATTTTGCAACAACATACAATCAAGAGAAAGAAAGGAGGTGGCGATTAAGGGCCTAATGTGGATAGTTTGAAGGTGATTGATGGTTTAAGATTGTCGTTCGTCGTAGCATTTAGAGGGATAAGATAATAAAATCCATAAGCTTAAACAACCTTTGTGATCCAAACAACAGGAGTTACATCATCCTCGTATCCTGAAACCATTTACAATTCATCATGGCTATTCTTATAATCATATCCCCTATATTTTTGTAGTGATCCTTGAAATCGGCTCCGAGATCTGCTCCGCAATTTCAATAGATCCCGGGAAATTTTTCAATTCAACATTCAATTTCAGTTCGAGATACCATTTTTAATTTTTCTTTCTTACTTTCTCTCTCCTCCCCACCTCTCCCTAAGATTATCAACGAAATGTCATTGAAATATCTCGATACTGCTAGAAAGATCCTTTGTATTGGTCGTAATTATGCTGCTCACATTAAGGAATTAAACAATGCTACTCCTCAACAACCATTTTTCTTCTTAAAACCTTCATCCTCAATATTGAAGCCAAATTCAGGACCATTTTTGGTTCCTAAAGGAGTTGTTGTTCATCATGAAGTTGAATTAGCATTTACTTTGAACAAAGATTTAAAGAACTTACCAGATACTTTCAGTCCTGAAGAAGCAATTGAAAGCATTGAAGGGTATGCATTAACTATTGATATGACAGCAAGAAATGTCCAAGATGAAGCTAAAAAGAAAGGTTTACCTTGGTCAATTGGTAAAGGGTTTGATACATTTTTACCAGTTTCAAAATTCATTCCAAAAGAAAAGATCCCAGATCCTTATAATGTTGAATTGATTTTGAAAATCAATGGTGAAGTCAAACAGCAAGATAAAACAAACTTGATGTTATTCCCAATTCACAAGATCTTGAGTCATATGTCTTCCATCATGACTTTGGAAAAGGGTGATTTGATCTTAACCGGTACTCCAAAAGGTGTAGGTCAAGTTAAGGCCGGCGATAAGATAGAAGCATATTTGTTGGTTGATGGTGAGGTAATTGACGAGATCAAGATTGAAGCCGAAGAAAAACCAGGACCTTACGAATACAAACAAATCTAAAATTATTCTAATCTAGTCTATATAAATATCCCGTCTTTAGGTGGTTGATATTGTCTTAATATAATATTAGCTTCACTCATAACCTTATGACTTTGTGTATCCATAGAATAGCTTTGAGCATAAACCACTTCTTTGATTCCACTTTGAACAATCTTGATGGAACATGTCAAACATGGACATGTGTTACAATACAACACACTTTCACCTCTAATTCTATCCCTACCAGCTTCTAACAACGCATTCTCCTCTGCATGCAAACAAAGACATGTAGCCAATGATGCACCACTGCCTTGTCCTTTGTTACAACGTGAACATCCACCTTCATTACAGTTGGTCAAATGTCGAGGGGTACCATTATATCCTGTGGCTATAACCCTGCTTTCTCGAACAATAACACATCCCACCCTTCTTTTCATACAGTTGGATCTTAAAGCAGCTAAATCAGCTAAACGCATGAAATATGAATCCCATGTCGGTCTTAATCTTGATGCATTGATTAAATTTAACTCAGACAATTTTATAAACAAATCTTTAATCGAACTAGAAGTATTGATAATTTTCACTTGTGCTTGGTTGTTAATTTCAATCAAAGGATTTTCCACATTAAATAATAACTCATCATTCTTTTCAACAAACTCATCCAAAGTTAAATGTTTTTGCAGTTTGGATCTTGTATATCTCAATGACAATGGGGCATCAATAGAAATGTGTAAAAAAAAAGGTCTCTTCTGTAATGCTTTCAACATTTCCATATCTTTAATATGAGAAATAACAAAATGCTCTCTCCAATTAACTGTCACATAGCTATCCAATTCATTAAAGTTGTCAAAATATTTGAATACTTCTATTTTAAAACCATTATCTATGTTTAATTGATCAAGTTGAACAGGCATGTCTTCCGGATCTGGGGTTGAAGCATCAGATCCTTGATGTTCATCTTGTTTTAAAGATATTAGCTTGAAACCTTGAAAAGTCAAGTATCTTGTAACTTCGGATTTCCCTGAACTTAATGTTCCTGATATACCAATCAACATGTTTATATATTGGAACGATGTAGTTGTGATAGACGTAAGTTCATTAAAAAAAAAAAAAAAAAAAAGAAAGAAAAAAAAACTGTTTCTGATATTGACGCGTACTACAATTTTTTTTTTTTTTTTTTTTTGGATTGTTGCGATTTCGGTGAGTTTGCAAAATATGACAGAATGGATAGGATATTTGAATATATCTTTCAATTATAGCTCTTAAATTGTCCATACAGTGAAAGAACAGCTGGTATGTGGAATCATCTACCCTCTCTCCAGTAACGGAGCTTGACATAACTCTCTGGGATTCAGATTATCGGTTATAGCTCCCAAACAAGGTTCAAAATGGGACACATCTACATTACAGGGATATCATATCTATCATTCGCCTCATCATTGTAAGAACACAATTTCCTCACATTATCGTTATATTTCCCTGGAGGTACAACCACTTTGAACTGCAAGTGATTCTTACGTACCTTGCTCTCGTTCTCTTACTATTTCTCCGTACTTTTTTTTTTCTTTAGGTCACCCAACTCGCGCGGTAAAAGTCACCCAAATGCAAACCTTGCAATTTATTTCTTCCCCAACTCCTTAATTTTCCTCCCTCCACTAATTCTTTCTTTTTATTTTTTTCCACACATAAATATCCCCCTTAACGTTATCTATTTCCAACACGATCTTTTCATATATATATATATATATATGAATACATAAAGAAATTTACGAACATTTAACTGATTTATATTTTCAGAGAAAAAAAAATGCTAATAACACAGCTATTATTATTTGCAATTCATGTTGCTATTGCAATCGCAGCAAATTCTTCGCCTCATAAACCTGGTTTTTGTAATACTTACGACAATTGTGGTAAAAAATCCGTGTTTGGGAAACCATTACCTTGTGCAACTTTCCAACCAGCCGTTAAAGCAAGTCAAGAATCAATTGATAAATTAAAATCAATCTGTGGGGAGGACTTTGAATACATTTGTTGCTCACCAGAGCAGATAGATAGCTTAGAACTGAATTTAAAACGAGTGGATCCTTTAATTTCATCATGTCCTGCTTGTCGAAAAAACTTTTATGATTTCTTCTGTAATTTCAGTTGTTCTCCTAATGAATCCCAATTTATTGAAATATTGAAAACTGAAATAGCTAAAGATACTGGTAAAGAAATTGTCACTGAAATTAACCAATATGTTGACCCTATCATGGCAGAAAAATTCTTTGATTCCTGTAAGAATGTTAAATTCCTGGCCACCAATGGATATGCAATGGATTTGATAGGTGGAGGGGCCAAAAATTATCTGCAATTTCTCAAATTCTTGGGGGATGAAAAACCATTGTTGGGAGGATCACCATATCAAATCAATTTCAAATATACATTGCCACAAGATCAATCGGGTATTATTTTGAGAAATGAAGAAGTCAAGGCATGTGATGACGAGGAATATAGATGTGCCTGTACTGATTGTGAGGAATCTTGTCCTGAATTGCCACACGCTCGTGATTTAAATAAAAAATGTACTGTTGGTGTCTTGCCTTGTTTTTCTTTTAGTATTATAATTATTTGGTCTTGTTTCATATTATTGCTTGGTGGATATCATGTCTATTTGGCAAAGTTAAAGAGGGAAAGAGGCAGAAGTTTGTCTCTAGTTGATGAGGATGAAGACGATGATTTTGACACCATGATGAACCCTGGACGTTATATCGATTTCACAAAACACAGAACTAAGGCTTTGCTGGAACATTTAGTGTCCCGAATTCAAGACACATTCGAAGCCATTGGTTATTTCTGTGCTCATTTCCCTGGGATTTCTGTTGGTGGAAGTTTGACCATCGTAATATTGCTTTCATTAGGGTTGCTTAATTTGAAATTGGAAACAGATCCAGTTAAATTATGGGTTAGTCCCGAAGACGAAGCATACAAGAATCAACAGTATTTCGAATCCAACTTTGGTGAATGGTTTAGAATTGAGCAAGTTATAGTTAGTTCCAAAACAGATGAACCAGTGTTGAACTGGGATGTGTTTAAATGGTGGTTCGAAAAAGAGTCCCAGTTAGAAAACTTTAACAAGGAAGTTTCACTTTCTGATATTTGTTTCAAACCTTTAGGTGAAACATGTGTCATACAATCTTTCACCCAATATTTCCAAGGCGACATAACAGGACTCAACGAAAACAACTGGAAACTTAAATTGCAAAGTTGTGTCGATTCACCAGTTAATTGTTTGCCAACTTTTCAACAACCTTTAAAGCCAAATATTTTATTTGACAACAATGACATTTCAAAAGCAAAGGCATTCACTGTTACAATCTTGGTGAATAATGACTCCAAAGATGAAAATTATACTGATGACGCTATTTCGTATGAACATCTGTTTTTGAATTGGGCGACTGAGTTGCAATCTTATTTCCCGGATCACTTGAATGTCGCCTATAGTGCAGAGATTTCCCTCAAAGAAGAACTCAACCAATCTTCAAACACCGATATTAGAACAATCGCCATTTCTTATGTACTAATGTTTATCTATGCATCATTGGCATTAGGAGGAAAACTACCACACGCAAACTTGTACTCATTAGTAAGGACAAGATTCACGTTGGGATTTTCTGGAATAATTATTATTTTATTGTCCGTAACAGCCTCAGTTGGGTTCTTTTCGTTTATCGGGTTAAGATCAACGTTGATTATAGCCGAAGTTATTCCGTTCTTGGTATTGGCTATTGGTATTGATAATATTTTCTTGATTGTTCACGAGTTGCATGTCATTTCAGAAGTGACACCTGATAGAGAGATAGAAATCAGAATCTCACAAGCGTTGAAGAACATTGGACCATCATGTTTTATTAGTGCGATATTACAAGTATCGATGTTCTTATTGGCAACTTCAGTGGGGATGCCCGCGGTTAGAAACTTTGCCTTTTATGGTGCTGGTGCGGTTTTAATCAACTTTTTATTGCAAATGACATGTTTCATTGGTTTGTTAAGTTTGGATCAAAAGAGACTTGAAGAGAACAGGGTTGATTGCGTACCTTGTGTGACTATTTCACCGATTACTTTGGATACAGAAGAACACGAAGGAGAGGGTGAAGGAGAGGTATTGGATACCCATCTTGAGTATAATTTTTCAAGTTGGATTGCTAATAACTATGCTCCATTTTTATTAAAGAGAACCACCAAACCAAAAGTTATCACATTCTTTGTGTTATGGGTAGGTATTTCCTTGAGTTTATTCCCAGAAATCAAACTTGGGTTAGATCAAAGAATTGCCATACCTTCAAGCTCTTACTTGGTTAACTACTTCAACTCCGTTTATGATTATTTAAATGTTGGACCTCCGGTGTTCTTTGTTGTTAAAGATTTGGATGTAACTGAAAGATCGAATCAACAAAAGATCTGTGGTAGATTTTCTACATGTAATGAATATTCTTTGGCCAATATTTTGGAACAAGAAGTGAAACGAACCAATGTATCAATGCTTGCTGAACCAGCTTCGAATTGGTTGGATGATTTCTTTAGTTGGTTGAATCCTGATTTAGATCAATGTTGTCGATTCAAAAAGAGTACAGTTTTTGAAGGTAGTAAGCCAGAGTTTTGTTCACCAAATGCTCCTCAACGTCAATGCCAAACTTGTTATTTGGACCATGAACCTCCATATGATGCTAGTATGAATGGGTTCCCAGAGAATGACGATTTTATTTTTTACTTTAACGATTGGATAGAAGAACCTTCAGATCCATGTCCATTGGGTGGTAAAGCTTCTCATGGTCAGGCTATTTCTAGAACAACTAAACAGATCAAATCGAGTTATTTCCGAACTTCATTTGTTCCATTACGTGGA
The DNA here is from genome assembly GCA_030557875.1 of Candida neerlandica. Taxonomy (NCBI): domain Eukaryota; kingdom Fungi; phylum Ascomycota; class Pichiomycetes; order Serinales; family Debaryomycetaceae; genus Candida; species Candida neerlandica. Next base: position 52,739 of record JANIWD010000014.1, read on the forward strand.
CAACATGAGTTTATCAATGCTCATAAAAGTGGGCGTAATATGTTGTCCGAGATTAAAAAGTTGATACCTTCAGTGGATATGTTTGTCTATTCTCCATTCTTTATATTTTTCACTCAGTATCAGAACATTGTTTTGTTAACTGTATTGTTGTTGAGTGTGGCTATGGTTATCATATTATTTGTTAGTACAATTTTGTTGAGCTCGTTTAGAGCTGCAAGTATCTTGACCATTACTATCGTGTCAATTATGATCAATATCGGAGGAGTATTGGCAATGTGGTCAATATCTTTGAATGCCGTGAGTTTAGTTAATTTGATCATATGTGTGGGATTTGCTGTTGAATTTACAATACATTTAACGAGAGCATATTGTGTTTCAGATGTCCAGATGTTTGACAACACATTGGACCAAGAGTTGTACAACAACCTTGTGCATATTGAACCAGCAAACACTCGAAGAAGTTCGATAACTAGCATAAATGCCAATTTCCGAAACTCGAAAGCATATAATGCGTTATGTAAAGTTGGAGGTTCATTAATAAGCGGTGTCACATTAACTAAATTTATTGGTATCACTGTTTTAGCATTTACTAGATCACAGATATTCGAAGTGTATTATTTTAGAATGTGGTTATCATTGGTTGCCATTAGTTTTGTACATGCATTTGTGCTATTACCAGTTTTGTTAAGTTTATAATAGATTTCATATGTTGTGTACATATATATAGGATAAATGGACAAAAGTTTGGTTTGTATTTTAAGTATTTCCACTTCTGGTTATATCTGCTGGTGTGGAGGAAGAGTTGGATTAGATATCGGATTTGCGATTAATTGCCAGAAGAAGTACGTGGACAAAACATAACACAAACACCAAAAAACTGAGAGAAAATGTATTTGGGGCAAAAGCAAATCGACAAAAATATTTGCCTTAGACACATCAAACACTAAACATATATACATACACAAAATTGGTAATTTCTGGAAAAAGACGAAACTGGCGTTTTCGGCAAGCGGAACTGCATTTTTTTTTTCTATATATACTTAAGTTTTTGTTGGTTTAATGTAAGTAAGTAGCCGAGCGTGTGTAAGAGGAAGTTAGATGTGAAATTCTTATAGTTTGGTTTTTCTTTTTTTTTTTGCTTCTTTAGTTTAAACAATAGGACCAAATTTACAAGGTCTGTAGGGGACAATGTACAAACACCAAAGAAATAGAATTGCAAAGCAAACACCCCATAACTCCTCTTAAGCAAGTAAACAAAAGAAAGAAAAACGAGTGGTGAACAAATGCATGAAGATATGGCTGGACAGTAAGCGACACAAAGACGCCCAAGCTCGATGCAATGGCACAAAGCACAAAGGCACCACCACACCGTAGAAGTATGTATGGGCAATAAATTGATGGAACCTCGAAAATGTGAGATTAGTTTATTAACTATTCTTGCCCAACTTGCAGAAGTCATTCACTTTTGATAATACATAAAACAAACAAAAAAAAAATCCCGTCTGCTTGTTGTGTCATTAGAATGCAAGTACCCAACACTAACACACTAATACCAACAATTATCAAACATTCATTCTTTCATTCACTCAATCGTTCTGACCTTCCTTTTATTCTTTCTATTTGTTAATATTTCATGGTTTGTATGATTGAGTGAGAATGACGAGAGAGGCAAAAGTAAGGTTTTATGTTGTTTTTTTTTTCTCGGGAAATGGCAGCACCAGTTTTTAGTAAGACTGGTCGATGTACATATAAAATTTTACATTAGTCAACAATACAAAATTACTCTCTGGTTCTGTGTCATTTAATAGATCTTTTAGTTTCGTCACGTTTTTATTGTCTGCTTGTTCAACTTCCACTTTAATTATTAACCTCAATCAATGCAATACCAGCCAGCTCCTAAAAACTGACAGATAATGTAAAACCCAAATAGTAAAAGTAAATGAAAATGAAAATGATAAAAAAATAAAACTAAAACTAAAACAACTAAAAACTTGAAGAAAAAAAAGCCCAGGGCACTGATATTGATAGTAGTAGTAATAGTAATATTAATAACAGTACCACAAATAGAAATAGCACATAAAAAAAATAGCAAAAATAAAAATAAATTTTGTTTTCTGTTTTCTGTTTTTCTCTTTTTTTTTTTCCTTCCCTTTTTTTTCCCCTTCCCTTTTCCCTTCTTTCCTCTACTTCTTTAATCAATTGTCAAGTCACTTATACCCATTCTACTACCTCTCAATTGATAAGGTTTTACTTTTCTTTTCATTAGTTTAATCACCACCACCCGTACAATGTCACTTCACTACACTTTCAAATGGTATGTACAACCCCTCCATTTCTTCCCGTACCCCCAGAGTATCTTCCGTATCTGTCTTCCCCAACAAAGAAAAATAATAACGTATTTGTATCCTTCTATGTTCTATATTCTCCACTCCCAATGGTCCCAGTTGTCGAGTTCACTAATATAATTCTAGACACAGATAAAAACAACCATGTCTCCAAATGGGGTCCAACTAACCCCCCGCCCCCATTAGAATAGTCGAATAAAAATTGGAAACCACAATTCGTGTGACTACCATGGGAATAAGGTAATGAGGAGTAACGGAAGAGATGTGATAACCTTAGGAGAGAATATTTTACTAACAATTTTTTTTTATTTAAAACAGGCCAGCAGGACCCCAAGATGTCATCCTTACTGGTACCTTTGATGACTGGTCAAAGTCTTTACCACTTGTCAAACAAACTGACGGCTCTTTCTCCTTGGAAGTTCCTTTACCAGGCGAAACTGACGACATCGTCTACAAGTATGTTGTTGATGGAGAATGGAAGGTCAACCCTCAAGAAGCCACCACCAAGGATGAAGCCGGAAATGAAAATAACGTAATTGAAAAAGAACAATTGCACGAATTATCCACTATTCCAGGCTCTTTTATTCCGGAATCCGGTTTGGTTGCTGCCTCTGTGCCAGCTGCCACTAGCGTCAAAGAAAACGAATTGAAGACCACCGTCTTGCCAAAAGAAGAACCACACCATCAATCAATTGCTGGCGAACCAGGTGTGTTTATTCCAAAAGATAAAGAAACTTTGTCCGCTTTTGAAAAAGTTGAAGATGTTGACGCCAAAGCTTTGAATGAAAATGTCACCGAAATTGGAACTGCCAACATCAATAACAACACCAACGGCCACACCACTATTACTGCTCCAACTACTGGAGTTTTGGTTGAAGGTTCCGAATTAACACCAGAAGAAAGAAAGAAACAAAAGAAGAAAATCAAGAGATCCCAATACAAGGCTAAAAAGAAGAAGAGAGCTGCCAAAGCCAACGGTGTCAATGGCGACGCTGCTGCTGGTAGCAGTGAGCTTGACAGCGAAGAATTGACTCCAGAACCAACCAACAATAATGAAGTTGATGGAAGTAATGAAAAATCCAAGATTTCTTCTACTGGATTCGCTGTTGGTGCTGGAGCTGGTGCTTCAGCTGCCGCTGCCGCTGCCGCTGCTGCCTTGTCCCATCACCCAGAAACTCTTGGATCTAGCACTAATGCCGTTGATAATGTCACTAAGGATACTGTTGAACCAGTTGTTGATGGTTCTAAAGTTGCCACTTCTACTGTTGAAGAACCAGTTATTGCTAACTCTATCCCTGCTGTTGAAGAACCAAAGGTTGTTGATTCAATTCCAGTTGTTAAGGAACCAAAGGTTGTTGATGGAACAGAAGCTGAAGTTATTGCAAATCAAAGCGCTCCAGTTGTTGAAGAAACCAAGGTTGAAACTACCGAAGTTCCAGCTGTAGATGCTTCCGCTGTTCCTGTTGCTGCCGTTGCCGATCCTGAAATTGAAGCTGAAGCTGATGGTGATGGTGATGAACAACCAAAGACTTTAGATCCAAAGGTCGCCCTTGACAATGAAGCAAAGGAAGTGGATGCATCGCCTGTTCACAAAGAACCACTTGTTGTTTCTCAAGATGATGAAGAGATCATTATTGCCGCTGCAGGCGATGAAAAAGACATTGCTGCTGCCGTTGGAGGTGACGTTACCCTCGAAGAAATCCAACCAACCGAATCACAAAAGGAGAGATTGACCAAAGAAGGTAAACTTAATACCCCAGCCGATGTAGCTGCTGCAGCCCCTTCGTCTACCACTAAAACAGCCCAAGCTCCTGTAAAGAAAGCTGATGCTCCAACCAAAGCTACCCCTGCCGCTGCTAAATCTAGTGCCAAAACCGAAGAAAAGAAGAAAGGAGGGTTCAGAAAATTCATAAAAAAGATTTTTGCCTAAATGTGATGTTCACAGGGTCGTTAGTTCCTGAAATCAAACAAGACTATTTAATTTATTAATTTTTTTTTTATTGTTATTATCACTGTCAAGCCGCTGTCTATTTATTATTATTCTTAGTATTAATTATAATGTTTAGTTCTCAAGCTGATAACCTATTCCTAATTTTGCTTCACACCTACCCTTACTTTTTTATTATTATTATTATTCGTTGTTGGAATTCATTTCGTTGTTGCTTCCTTCATTCCTTGTTCTAATTGTCAATGTAATATATATAGCATATAATATCTTTTTTATTATTATTATTTTATTGTTGTTAGTTGTTTAGATTTTGTTCCCCAATTTTTTTTTATCTAATCTTACATAATGTTTACTACCTTTCTTTTCAGATTTAATGAATATATATATATATACATAATTCTAATACAGGTTAATTAATGGGTGTATTTTCGGAAGTGCGTGAACCAGATAGTCGTGTATACTCGTTCAAAATGATGTTTTTACATTTTTCAAATTTCAAAATCTTCTCGCCGTCGACCTCAATCTCCTGTACCATGTTTTTTTTTTCCATTTTTTTTCTAGCTCTTCTTAAGGCATCACAGTTTTTATTTTTTTTTGAATCATCAATCAATCAATCAAGAATGGACGCTCCAGTTGAAAGTTCAAAGCAATTATTTGTCAGACCAGTAGGGTATGAAGTTACCAGCGAACAACTTAAAGAGCATTTCTCAAGAGCTGCTCCAGTTGTCGATGTCCGTGTCATGGAAGGTTACGCTTTTGTCTCCTTTGAATCAGAAGAAGATGCCAAACAAGTCATTGATTTGTTGGGTGAATCCGAATTAGATGGTGTTAAATTATCACTTGAATTTGCTAGAGAAAGAAAAGAAGATACTCGTGGTAAATACCGTCTTTTGATTACCAACTTGCCAGAAGGTACTGCTTGGCAAGATGTCAAGGATTTTGTTAGAGAAAAAACTGATTCTCCAATTAACTATGTTAAGGTTTTCAAGAACTACGACACCAACGAAACCTCCTGTAGCTTGCAATTTGAAAGTGCTGAAGATTTAGAAAGAGCCATCCCATTGTTAGACAAGTCCATCTTCAATGATGCCACTATCGGTGCTGAAGAAGACACCAGCCCATACGTTCCACCACCACCAAGAGGTAGAGGTGGTTTCAGAGGAAGAGGAAGAGGCGGTTTCGACCGTGGTTTCAGAGGTGGCAGAGGCGGTTTCGACCGTGGTTTCAGAGGTGGCAGAGGCGGCTTCGACCGTGGATACGGTGACAGAGGTGGTTTCAGAGGTGGCAGAGGCGGCTTCAGAGGTGGAAGAGGTGGCTTCGAAAGAGGTGGCTTCAGAGGTGGCAGAGGTGGTTTCAGAGGTGGCAGAGGTGGTTACGATAGAGGATACGATCGTGACAACTACAATGACAGAGGTGGATCTTATGAACGTGAAAGATCTCCAACTCGTTTCTGATTTAACCTAAAGTAATGTGTTGAAAAGGTAAAGTATCATCCAATGTTTTATTCTTTTTTGTTTTTACTAGTTTAGCATGATATGTGTTACAAGGGGATTTAGAAGAAGAACTTAAAAAGAGATCAACTGAAATTTCGTTTTTATTACTATTATTTGTTATTATTTGTTATTATTGTTATTACTTGTTTTCAATTGTCCTAATACGACCAAAGAAATGATATTTTATATTTTTTATTGTATAAATTTAATTGTAAATGAAGTGGAAAATTATTGTTAAAAAAAGGCACAAGGATATATGTTCTGGACTTAATTTTTATATGTTTTGACACAAGTACCATCGAATCCCTTTTTTATTTGATTATCGAACCTATTTTTACCTATCTGCAATATTGAACTTTTTGTTTTTTTATAAATTATTGGACCGACATGGATAACTGAAGATCCTACTTTCTTTTTGTTTTAATGAGATTATGATTCCCTAACGACTTGATGACTTGATGAAATATTTGTACGATTAGATTATTATAGACGTCTTGCATTGAAATATACACAGACTATTTATTCAAATTTGGGACTTTCTCCATGGAAAACCGACTCCCTGTTGTTTCTATAAATCTCTTCATGTTTTCCCCAATTGCCAACATACAAATTAAATTGTTGGCTTCTAGATGCATAGTAATTGACAAGTAACTGTGTCTGCTTCATAGAAAGAAGTTCATCTTCCAAGGATTGATAGATTAGAAACTTGGTGTTATTGGACACCAATGAGAAGGGCGTACTCAATTGATCGTTTCTGGAGCTTAGTTGAGTTGCATCTGTGAAATGACCGCTGTTGATGAATGCGTCATTTACGAATGAGGAATAGTCACTGTATTCTTTCAACAACTCAACAATGTCATATATTCCGTCAAAGAATAATAATTGCTCAAATTTAATATTTGCTTCCACGTAATCCAACAATTTGTCCACATCAATGTTTGAGTACCTTTGATTATCTAAATACTTCAATCCGTCATCTACAATAACTCGTAAATGAAGTAGTTGAAGTATCATTGTAGCACCTACGGAGTGTCCCGACAAACTGATTCCTTCAACTTGGAAATTTTCCTTGATAAATCGTAAAGCTCTAGCAACATCAATCAAATGTTCAGGGTGTTTGATTTCTGGTGACAATCTGTAATTTATCCCTATATGATTTACTCTTTCATTGTATTTTACCACTGGCTCCATTTCGTCAAAGGTATTACTGGGGTCTCTCCATGCTCCACCATGAATGTAGATACATGTGGACTTGTTTTCAGGAGAATAATTGAACACCTTTATTTTCTGTAAATCATGTGATCCGTACGCAATGACGGTATTTAAAACAGTGTTGTTTGTATTTGCAGTCATTGTTGTGTAGTAAAAACTCCATATATCAAGCTTTCATTGACACTTTCGTAATTATCCTTTTGTACACTACTGTCTTTTTTTTTTTTTTTTTTTTCGTTTTTTTCGGTTTCACACTGAAAAATTTTCCGATACCAGATCATCAAGAAAGGTGCCATCCATCAACAATCTACAACCACACATATACATATATATAACATGTCCACAGGATTAATCGATTCATGGGCAGATGCAGGTGATGAATTCTCAGCCCCACCAGAAGTCATAGTGAACCCAGATGGAACTAAAACGGTGATTACCTTCAGAACCAACCAAGATGGTAAAAAAGTCAAAATTACCCAAAAAATAAAGGAAGTTAAAGTTCAAGAAAAAGTACATCCATTGATTGCTCAACGTAAGAACTGGAGTAAATATGGTAAAGATAAAAATTCCCCACCAGGTCCAGATACAAGTACTACCCAATTAGGTGAAAAGGTTGACTTGAAATTAGGCACATCATGGAAACAAATTGAAAAGAAAGAAGAAGAAGATAAAGCCCATGAAAGAGCCCAAAAAGTTGCTGTTCAAACCATCAAATGTAGAGTTTGTGGTGGTGACCATTACACCGCCAAATGTCCATACAAAGATACTTTGGGAGCTGCTGCTGGTATTGGTTCCAGCAATTCTACTCCTGAACCTACTAAGGAAGGTGCTGCTGGTGCTGCAGGTGCTACTGGTCCAGGTAAATATGTTCCAAGACATATGAGACCAGATGCTAGTGGTAACATTCCAAGTAAGGAAGCCAGAGATGATTCTACAACTTTGAAGGTCAGCCAGTTGAACTCCTTTGTTGATGAAGATATGATAAGAAATGAATTGTTTGGTAAATTCGGTCCATTACAAAGAGTCACTGTTGTTAGAAATAGAGATACTGGGGAATCTAGAGGATTTGCTTACGTTTCCTTTGCTACAGAAGACATTGCTCAAAGAGCTTTGGATACCTTCAATGGTAAAGGTTACCATTCTTTGATTTTGCATTTAGAATGGTCTAAAAAGAAAAAGACTGTTTAGAGTAATCTCAAAGAGGAAATCAACAGTAGTATTCTTCTGTATACATGTATAGTAGTAATTCAATTTGAAAACAATTTAAGATTTCAACAAAACGCGAAAGCAGGAGCGGTTACTGAAGGAGGAGGGGGGAGCAGTGTGGTGGTGCTCGTTTAAGCAATAGAGAAATATATAGATAGCCGTTGCATGTATTGTAGGGGCCAAAGTAAAGCAAACTCGAATGACTTCTCAGGCTAACACGAAAATTAAAAATTGGTGCCGAAGTGGGTTATGATTCTCGCAAAATCCGGGTGTAGAAAAAGTACGACTAAATAGTTTGCTATTTGTATTTAAAGGGACTTAGTAAAAGGAGGCTGATTTTGGACAATCCAGGCGTCATTTCTCTCTTATTCTTATAAGGATAGTTGTATTGCAAGTTTGCTCTTTTTCAATCCGAATATTCACCAACGAATATAAAAGTATAGGATGATCTTCTCCAGTATATTTTTTTTCTGTTAATAATTCGATTCCATAGTTATAATTTTTGTCTCCTCCTTTCCATTGCGTCTTCGATTCTACTATTTTTTTTTTTTTTGCTTGCTTCTTTGTCCAAAGATAATATCAGAGGCAACTTCGGATATTGTGGGAATACAAAATCACAACTGAAAACAAACCTTCTCCATTTAGAGAGACAATTCATTTTACAAGAACATTTCATTTATCAATACCTATTTATCTATTTATCTCACGACTTTACGCCCCTTTTTTGCATTTGAATACTATTACCAGCTTTACCAATTGATTAATAAAGTTTAATTTTCAATTCCCCCCTTTTATTTTTTTTACTTTTTTTTTTGGTTTCCTTCCTATTCATACTCATATATATATATATATTATAATTATTGCATCGTATGGTATCTTCTACTCAAACTGAAACATCATCAGGCTCGAGCATTTCTTCCCAAAAGAAAGGTGGGTTCTTTGGAAAACTAATAAAAAAATCAAAAGACTCGAAGGGTCTGCATTTGAATCCATCCCAATCTCCGCGATCACTCGCCTCATCCACAACTCCTAGCAGAAAATCGACTATTAAACGAGATAAAGGAAGCTCGAATGAGAGTAAACTATTTGTTGACGATGACGAGTCGTCTTTATACGACGATGATTATACGGAACTGAATTCTTTGATGGAAGATGACACCGACGATTCTATTTTCGAACCCGCCAGTCAAGTCATGTCGAGTGCAAGTACGCTAAGAAGGGTGAAATCCTACAACTATTCAACGTTCGACAATCATAACGTGGGTGAAAAAGTTGCGTTTCCAACGACTCTGGATGGCTTGGATATGGATTTGGATATCCCTGCAGAAAACGAGCCGCCTTATGCTGGACTCACGTATGAGTCGTTCCTAACACCCAAGTATATCAAAGTTTCTAGAAAGAATAAACAGAGTCCGAGGATCATCAATAATTTGTTTCTAGCACAAGAATTGAACGTTACAGAAGATGTCACTAGTGCAAGTGATGAGGAAGACAACCTTGCACCTGGGGGAGCAAGCTTTATTACCAATGATGAAGAGGATTTCCTGCACGATGAAGAATTGGGAGGTGATATTAGAAAGGAAATCTTTGTCATGGAATTCAGCAAAGATGGAAAATACCTAGCCGCGGCTGGAAGAGATGCGGTTATTAGAATATGGAAAGTGATATCATCACCGTTGGGGAGAATGGAATTTAATCAGCATGAAAGATTAAATGGGCCGCCAACAAGAAGTAACAAAAGAGATTATGTATTTGATCCAGCACCTCTTTTTCAAAGGGATCCCGTTCGTGAATTTAAAGGTCACACGGGTAACATTTTGTCCTTGGCTTGGAGTAAGAATAATTTTTTGGTAACCGGTAGTATGGATAGAACCGTTCGATTATGGCATGTTGACCGTGATCAATGTTTACAAGTATTCCAACATGAGGATTTCGTCACTGGTGTCAAATTCCACCCTCATGATGATCGATTCTTTTTGAGTGGATCCTTGGACAATGAGGTTCGTCTTTGGTCAATTTTGGAAAACTCTATTTCCTACAGTAAACATCTTGGAGATGATGTGTTGATAACGGCATTGGAGTTTGCTCCTGATGGGTTGCATTGCTTTATCGGTGGATTTAATGGAGCTTTGTTCATTTTGGAAACAAAAGGATTATACTCTGTGTTTCAAGTGGAAATTAAGGAACGATCCCTCGTACACCCATTCCATGGTAACAATAGAAATGACAACAAAATAACTGGTATAAAAGTATTCAATAATCCAATGTATGTGGAAGAAAAGGGAAGAAACCCGGTGGAGAAATATGCTGTGCTTGTGACGACAAACGATTCCAAAATAAGAATGATCACTGTGACTCAGAAGAAGTTGATAACAAGATTTCGTGGATTGACCAACAACTCCTCTTCTATTGTTGCTGACAGTACAGAAGACCAAAAATATATTATTTCAGGTTCTGAAGACCATTATTGTTATGTTTGGGAGAACAACAATGGCATCATCAATAACAAGCTCAAACAGTCGTTCAAAGAATTCGTTATCGATGGCAAGCAGCACATTTCCGATTTCCATCACAAACATGAGAAATATTCAAAGTTCATCTCTTTGAACAAATTCTTCAACAAGTTTTTGGAAGAAGACCGTGATACGAAACATGACTTTATTGCCAATGAAAACAACAGTTATGCATGTTTTCATGCACACCACTCGAAGTGTAATGTTGCATTATTTGCACCTGAAACTACCAAGAACCTCTTGGCTTTATCGGATGACTTGATTTATGATTTGAAAAAACGTGGCGATGCTTGCAGAATTGATCCTACCAAGAATTTTATTTGCAATGGAAAATCTGTCAAAATAGACAATTCGATTCAGACTGGTGATATCATTATTACAGCAGACCAATGTGGAATAATCAGAGTCTATAGACAGGATTCTGCGTATCTTTACAGGAAGAAATTCATTGAATTCTACAAGAAAGGGCAGAGTAGAGGCAATAACAGTGAGTTACACCTGCTTAGTCCATCTGATAGAGGAATGTCGTTAAGAAGAGGATTGTCACTTGCTGATCGAAGTTCTTCGCTATTGCGGGAAACCAGTATTAGCCCTGTGAGGGGTTCGGACCCGTCTAAGAACATTCGAAGTATGCTAGCATCCAGAATGAACCCATCTTCAACTCCTTCTACTCCTTTAACAGAATCCACTTTTGCTGGTAGTAGTAGTGGGACTTTTGAAGGAAGACCACATTCTTCAAGTGGAGCATATTTGTCAATGAAAGCAATAGGTGGATCTCCCTCTATTCGAAATAGCATGTTTGCCCAACCGAGTGTCTCATTGCCACTTGAGCATGAGGACATTGTGCAGTCTAGTGTGAATGTGCATGGAAATGAAAGTGAGATTACATTAGGCGATCCTACCCCAAGTGAACCTGAAGTCAAACTTCAAGAGAACTTTAAAGCGGTTAATAAATCTGAAGAACCTACAAAGCGTGCAATACCTAGAATAGTGTTGCCAACTGATGACCCAACCAATTATGAAACTAATTTTCATTCTAAGCTAGCAGACTTGAAAATAGACAGCCACGTAGAACAAAGAGGTAGGACTAAATAGGTTTTGACAACAAATTAAGTACATATATATTATTGCATTTATTATTCTACAATTTTTTTTTTTTTCAAAAGAAAAATTTCAAGTACAGTTACAAACTATTACACAAATCAACCTGACCAGAATTGGTATGCCTTCGGTTGACTTACACTAACCGGCAATTTCGAAGCAGTGGCATCATCATCCTGTTCATTATCATTATCAATATCCATGTTATCTTCATCATTTGCAGTTACGTTATTTTGATTCATGGCTTTGGTGATTTCATTAACGTTTGCAGGCTTAATTAAGTCGTCCAAAATATCAGATAACTCAGGTTTTGATTTCTTTAATTGTTCTATTTTTTCAAATTGAACCCATCTTTCAAGCAACACTTGCTTTCTTTCCAAATTCAATTGATTCTCAAGTTTGAGTAAATTATCTTGCAATTCATCAACTTTCTTCAATTTGAGGTTGAACTTTTCTAATGTCAATTCAATAACTTGGTTAATCAAGTCGGTTTGCTCTAATTGTGCTTGTTTGCAACTATCTTGGGCATTCTTTTGTATAAATTCATTACCATTTTGAGTGGTGACTAACTTGGAAATAATATCTTCAACCAAAGTTTCGGAAACGCTTTCGCCCTTACCTGTAGGTTCATCTTTTATTAATTTAGTTAAAAACTTATCTTCAATAGGCAATTGAATAAACTTGATTATACATTGTTCTCTGTTCTTGGAAGCCACATGCTCGCTTATTTTGTCCCATTGGTTGTTGAGGTTAGCGTGAATACTGGAAGCCCCATTGGAAGGTGCTGGTTCATAGGTGCCAAACATTTCGATCCCTTCCAATAACAACAATATTTCTTGTTCGCTCCATTCGACACTTTCTTGCTGTTTCTGTAATTGGATGAAATCAGAAGACTGGAAGTTCAGGGGGAATAAGCCTTGATCGTAACAAATTGTACACAACACACTGGCATTGTTTATAGTTGATGTTGGATTGTGTGTATAAGACTTTATCTTCAAATTGTGATATCTCACTTCTGTGGCATCTTTACCACAAATACTACAAGAATAGTTGACAATGTTATTGGTCTTGTAGTTTGTCTTCTTCTCCCCAGTTGCATATATGTTTCTTCTAATTTCCAAATTAAATGGCAATCCCTTGTCGGTACTTTCTTTCTTTTCTTGTTCTCCATCAACTGGTAAGGCTCCATCTTTCTTTGTATTCACAATTTCTGCATTTTCTGGGACTGATGGAACTAATCCTTGTGGGGTATCCAAAGTGATTTGGAAATGACCAGTATATTGTGGCCCCAATACCGTTGCTTTTGTTTTTGGATCAATTTGGTAATTGAGCAAACCCCATTTTTCCAAGAATTGGTGTACTCTTATAATAACTGAAACATCACCGGATAAGTTTCTTCTAACAGCAGTGATTGTCAAGTATTCTTTTGGATTCAATCTAAATGTGTTCACAATAAAATCTCGAATATGTTTGTAAGAGTCAGGGGTTTTGTAAGGAGACCCATTTTCTTGGAAAAAATCTGGGAATGATTTGATCTCAATTGGATGGATCTTATTTAAATCAAACCATTGGGCAAATGATGGAACTATGACATGGACCGTTTGTTCTGCCAAATATTTTTTCGCAGATTCCTGAAACTCTTCTTGTAGTTTCTCAACATTAAATACTTCACTTGGTTTGGTGTCTTGTACAACAACATTGGTGGTATCATTTGCTCCTTCCTCGGTTTTAGGGACTTCAGTGTTTGGGGTGTCTGGCTCGAGTGACATTGTTTAGATGGATGAAGATAGTGGGCTGGTATTAGTTCCTTTTCAACTATTTCAAGGTTGTTTTTTTTTTTTTCTCTTAAGGACTTTTCAATGGTTGAAGTTCTCGTTGGATAGAAGAAAGTTTTTTTCTGGTGAGAGAGTATTCTTACTGTTGTGCACGACCATGAGTTTTTGAACAGTACACGAACGCATGGAAACGCGTCTCCCATTTCCAATGTTTGTTTTGTTTAGTTTTTCTTAACCAATTTTTTTCCGAATTCGATTTACAACCAAAAAAATTCATATATCCTTCTTGATATTTAAAGACAACAATGGCTAGAAGACTGTCAAGAAGAGTGACATCCGCTAATATATCCTACAAGGATTCCAGTGATTCAGAAGATGATGTTCAAGTGAGCGAAGAAGAGGAAGAAGAGGAGTATCAAGTCAGACAACCACGAAAGAGAAACGCAACTCGTAAATCCAAACAACCATCAAAAAGACAAAAGAAGTCAAAGGGATCAAAGAAATCTATGAAACAGTTGGAAGATGAGTTGGAAGAAAACCATCTATATCAAGCATTAGCAAATCTGGAAGCGAACATCCAAGATGTGGCTCTTGACTGGATAGAAGAGTTTGAAGAAGATCTTACCGATGATAAACACGATGCAATAACTGGTCTTGTTAATTTGATCTTGAGATGTTGTGGATCTTTGCATTTATTTCAACCACATGACTTGAGTAACTTGGAATCCAGTGCCGACACCGTGGGAGAAATTGCCATTGCATTTGGCGAGCAATCATTTCACAAATATCCATTTAAAGCTTTGCCAGTATTTAAAAAGAATGTTTTGCATCTTTTCCAAGCGATTATTGAAATTGCACACGAAAAGGGACTATTATATATTTATGAGAATGAGAATGAGAATGATGAAGAATCGTTGTCGTCGCCGTTGATGGCATATATTTTAACTTGGACAACATCGTTGTCTACTAGTACAATTAGATCATTGAGGTTCACTGCTACAGAAATAATTTACACTATTCAATCTGAACTATGCAAAATAATAAAGTCGGTTGAAACCAACCTTGACAGGTCCCAACGTCAATTGACTAAGGTCAAGAAATCTAACAAGTCTAGATATGAAACTTTAAGCAAAACCATTGAAAGTTGCCAACTTCAGAAAAACACCGTCTTGGAATACTTTAATGATATAGTTACAATTGTGGTGGATAAAAGGTATAGAGATGTTGATCCACAAGTACGTTCCACGACCTTGAAACACCTTGGTGAAGCAATGATTGCTTATCCGGAATTTTTCTGTCAAGGGGTGTATTTGAGATACTTTGGTTGGTTATTGTGTGACCCTATTGGACAAGTCAGAGTGGAAAACACCAGAGGATTGATTAGGTTGTACCGTGCATTTTCTGTGAACAGCTTACCATTAGGTCTCCGTCAATTTTCTGAAAAGTATAAATTACAATTTATTAAAATGAGTGGTGTTGATAGTGACACGCAAACAAGATTGAATGCCCTTGGTATTTGTTGTGAATTGTTGAAACTTGGGTTTTTAGATGAGGAAGAGAGTAAACTGCTCATTGAAAACTATCCATTCAAAGGTAATTCAAAACTCCAGACAGAGGCTGCGAAATTTATATCTATTTTGAATGAAGAAGACTTTGAAAGTTTGAATGACAAATATAAATTGTTTTTTGATACATACAAACTGGATCAGTTTCAAGATGATATGAGTGTTAGTTTGAGGATTAAGAGTTTGATAAGTTTGCTCGCGCCAATTGCTGATAAGCCTGTTGAAGCTATTTTCCAAAGTTTAGGTGTTGATTATGAATCAAATTGGGAATTTTTATTGAAATATTTTTTGCTGGATATTTCCCTGATCAAATTCTCAAAAGTGCATGAAGAAGAAGAAGAAGCAAAAGAAGAAGAAGAAGTTTCTAGTACTGAAGAAATTGATGGATTCATACTGGAGATTGAATTGACAGACAATGACAGGTTAATTCTTATTAAGCTTATTTTCGGATATGTGAAGCATCTATATGCCAAAAAAAGAGATGACGAAGTTGCAGCACAATTTCTAAAATTAACTGAATATTTGCCTAGTATACTGAATGCAGCTGTCAAATCAGCCAAACTATTCCCGGTGTTCTTGCAAATCTGGACTGTTTTGACGGCGGAGAAAGAATCTGCTTATAACTTGTTTGATAAAGTCAACAAATTAGAAGAGTACGAAGAAATAACTTCTGCTATATTGAAGTATTTTAAGGAGTTTGATATGACAGATGAATTTAGTCCATTTTTCGCAGCATTATTTGAATCGCAAGGATTAACATCATCCATTAAATTTCAAGTTCAAACCATGCTAGAAGAATTGGTACAAGAAGTTATTAGAACTGTTAATGAACAAGGTGAAAGTGCATTTGAGATGGATTCAGAGTCAGACGAATTGGGTGATCAAGTTAATCTTATAAAATTGATCCACGCCATTGCACCAGTTTTGCGAAAGTTGAAAGAATTGGGAGATTTTGTAAATATTGCCAATTTGTCTGAAATTACCGAGTTGATTTCTACATTGGCTGAGAAAGTGTTGAAGAAGTTTGATTTGGCATTGATAAGATCGCAATGGAAACATAATTTCTTGCAACAGTTAACTTCATTTTTGGTGTCATTGACTAGCTTGTATGATTTGGTATTGGTTATTGTATCGTGGAAATTTGAACGATTGATGGAAGCAGGTAAGGAAGACCAAAACCACACAGCTATTGATTTAGAGTTTGACGGGATTGTGGGCTTGGTAAACCAGACAATGAGATTGGTTTATGAATGTTCTACCAGCCCTCAGTTGGTTGATTTGAAAACGGTTCTTATTATGAAGTATATTGACTTTGTGCTGTCATTCAAAGTCTTTTACGTCAAGTTCCAAGGAGATAATGATTTTGAAAACTTCCAACTGTTTTTCAATAGCAACATGCAACTAATAGTTATAAAACGTGATATGCAGTTACAGATTTTGGAAGTATTCTTGGTCAAAGAGGTTAAGTTGGCCCATGTCTTGCAAATTGAATTAGATAGGGATGATGAAGAAGATGTGAATTTTGATGATTACATTGAGAAAGACAACGACCGTTCTGGAACTAATTCAAGTATGTTTGATGATGATGAATCCCAAAGCACCAACACTTCAAATAACCACGAAAGCAACACCCAAAAGGAGCAAATATGGCACTTCGAAAAGGATCTTTCTGTGTACACATTGAAGTTATTATCGTTAGTTAATTTACTGTTGGTTCTGGAGGATATCTACAATAGAGTTAAAATGAACAAGGATAAATTGGGAAGTGTGTTCACAAAGATTCTTCAACAACAAGAAATACAAGAAAAAAATATTAAGGAGAACAGTCATAGGGAACTTGTGGAACAAGATGATAAAGCCGAGACGGATGAGCCAGTTAACACGGCTACACCAGAACAATCCCTCGTTTTTTTCGACAACGAAGAAACCTTAACGGTGGTGCCTGATGAATAGTTTGTCTTGCTTAAAGTTTATTTTGGTTTTTTTTTTTCTATGTTGCTTAGGTTTGTAGAATATACATCTGTTACATTGATAACATGTAATCAATCAATACTTATTCAGTTTTTGTTTTCTAACGACAGTCTATTAAGATCTTTTAGATATGATCAATCAGATAACTGTCTGTCGAGGATTGGTGGATTCAAATTCTTGTACATCGGTACGATTGTGTTAGTCAAGAAAAAAAAATTTTAAAATCCTGCCCATTTTAGAAGTCCAAGAAATAAAACTCAATTTTGATTGGACAACAATCAACAATGTTGCACAAAACAAAGCATATCTTTTTCCTTGGCAATTATAGCAAATTTTTCTTAGGCAGTTATGTGACAATTAGAATTGTTATGTTATATTCTTTGTTTGTTGTCTCAGACCATCATGGGATCTACCAAAAAAATAACTGAGCCCCTCCCTATCATACAAATTGACAGGAATGAGAGTTAGAGCATCATGTTCAAAGCGGATGGTATATTGGTTAGGTGAAGATAATAAACCCTCAACCGGTAGCATTGCAAAAGAGAAAAGTAATTTTTCATGATGAATTGTGGGATGTTCGAAAAGTAATTGATGCAGAAATAGTTTTGTACCATTACAGGAGATGGAATCTGATAATTTTCATATTAAAAAAAAAAAAAAATAAAAAAAGATTTGATTACAGAATTGTTAATGCCTGTCCTCCCCCAACGTCTAAAAGTAAGAAAAAAATTGATATATTAAGGCACTTTTTCCCTTTTCTTCTTTCTTACATTCGTTTTTCTTTTTTCTTCAATTTCATCAAGAGTACTTTATTGGTTTTAAATGGCTGGTGTATTCAACGTTCAAGTTTTCTTCGTCGTCTTTCGTGAGGCGCTAGAAGCTGTTATTATTATTTCAGTTTTGCTTTCTTTCATTAAGCAATCTTTGGGTAAGAATGACCCAGCATTGAAGAAAAAACTCTACAAGCAAGTCTGGTGGGGTGCCGGTTTAGGGTTTGTTATATGTCTTATTATTGGTGGTGCTTTCATTGGTACTTTCTACGGTTTGGGAAATGATATTTGGAGTAAATCTGAAGATTTATGGGAAGGTGTATTCTGTGTTATTGCTTCTGCTTTAATTACTGCTATGGGTATTCCTATGTTGAGAATCAACAAGATGCAAGAAAAATGGAGAGTCAAGTTGGCTCAGACATTGGTGAAATCCCCATCTAAGAAGATGGACAGATTCAAAATTGGACATCTCACTAAGAAATACGCTCTTTTCATCCTTCCATTCATTACTTGTTTGCGTGAAGGTATCGAAGCCGTTGTTTTCGTTGGTGGTGTCAGTATTAACTCCTCCGCTACATCTTTCCCACTTCCAGTTGTGACTGGTTTGATTGCTGGTATCTGTGTTGGTATCCTCTTGTACTACTTTGGTTCCAACATGTCCATGCAAATCTTTTTGGTCATCTCAACTTGTGTTTTGTACTTGATTTCCGCTGGATTGCTTTCTAGAGGAGTCTGGTTTTTCGAAAATTACCAATACAATCAAGCCACTGGTGGGGACGCCGCTGAGAATGGTGCTGGTCCGGGTACATACGATATCAACAAATCCGTATGGCACGTCAACTGTTGTAATCCATTGACTGACAATGGTTGGGATGTCTTTAATGCTTTGTTAGGATGGCAAAACTCTGCAACTTATGGTTCTGTTATTTCGTACAATGTCTACTGGCTTGTTCTCATCATTGTTTTGTTGTTGATGACATACGAAGAAAGACATGGACACTTGCCATTCACTAAGAACTTTACCTTGATCCAATTGAACCCAATGTACCACATCAAGGGAAAGAAGAATCATGAATTGAAAGAAGCTGAAAAGGAAGCATTGTTTGCTAAGCTTGAAGAACAAAAGTTTGGCGATGTTGAAGAGGTTGCCGAAGGTTCATCAGGTCAAACTGATGCTGCCGAAAGAAAGCAATTTGAAAAATAGAGAATGAGATGTTAAACTACCATTACTCACATGTACATAACGCACACACACACATATATATATATATCTATGTGTGGGTAATTGTTATTAACTTATCTTATCTTATCTTATCTTATCTATTTTATCAACTATTCTAATTGGGATTATTTTTTTTTATTTAAATTTTATGGGTTTCTAAGGGTTTTCAATTTTTTAATTATTTTTATATATATTTAGTATTTTTTTTGCAATAAAAAAACTTAAACGGGTCGAAAAATATTTTTTGTATGCATACAAAGAGTAAATTATAGCCGTTGCCGACGATGCTGCAACACACAAAATACGCCAAAGAAGAAAAAGAAAAAAGAAACAAAAAAAAAAACAAGAAATAGGGGTAAGGGGGCCAACTGTATATATTCTCTGCAACTCTATGTCAAGAAGAACTTTTTAAGATGCTTATGAAGAGCACTTCAGATCATGCATATCGCAACGGGAATAATGAAAAGAACGAAACAAACTGAGTTATTGCATCAAATGATGAAGAATTTCATTCGGTGTCGTTGTTCGGATTTTTTTTTTTTTTTCGTCCACTGTTAAATAATTTGACTGTGAAAAGTTTCTGCTTATCACAGTACCATTGTAAGCAGACAAATCGAGATCCCTTATTTGGAATGTAAATAAAAGGACACGTTAGGCATATTCTTGACAAGATCAGTCGTCAAGAGATAGTAGTAACAACGAATCATTTATTTGTAGCTGTAGAAGTGGTTTTTGAGTAGCCATGGGTACGTCTTAATTAGGTCGTAACGGAATATAGTGGGGGAAGTAGAAAGGAGGGCAGAGAAGGAAGGCGGACAAGAGTTAAGAGCCAAAATAAAAATACAGAAATTTAAAAAAGTAAACTGGAGTTTCCCTTAGTAAAACGTTAGTTAACATAAAAAAAAGGTTAACTGGAAAACGCGGAAAAGAAATTTAACTGATCTATCTCGTGTCGTTCGTATAAACAAAGAACACACACTTTGAGAGAGAAAGAGAGACAGACAAAGAAAAAAAAAAAAAAGGTTGAAACTCTATATGTGTTCCATTTGAAAATTTCTGTGATCAACAACTAACTGCTACCACCTATTCCTCCCTCAGTCGTAGAAAGCTATTCACGTCGATTTGGACATCTTCAAGGTAACTATCACCCACATAGAACACAACTCAGCAACCATTTTTCACGCTGAATATTTTTGTTCTACCGTCTTATCGTATTTAATCCCTCACGTATAAGTGACACACATTCAAGGAACAAAAAATCAAGTACAGGTTGCTCCGGTTGTCGTTGGCTTCATTTTTTTTTTTTTTTTGCAAAACAAAAACTTAAATTATACATTTATCTTGGAAACTCTTCCATTTGATCTTGCGTTCAGAAGCCTGAAGACTATCCCCTCCGCTAGATCATGTTCAAAGGTTTAAGAAAGAAAGCATCGATTCTTTCCATTTCGTCGATTACATCAACCCAATCGACCACGTCAAACGGATCTAACTCAGAAGCCAATTATGAAAAGATCCTCTCCCAAGTGCATGACTTTGAAATCGCCCTTAAAGCGATGGACTATCTATTAGATGATAGAACCAAAGAAGGAACTGATTTGTTACAGAAGGAAGCCGATAAGAATAAAGGTTCGAGCCAGCCACATGCTATTTTCCCGTTGGCATTGGGGGTTATGGAGTTCATTGAAGCTACCTTAGGGTTTGAACCAGAAGTTATGGCCAGAGCTCACAAGACGCTATCCGAAGCCGAAAATGCTTCCTTGAACAACTCAAAATATAATGTGAGAGACCTGTTGTGTACTTCTTTGATCTACCCACCAGGAACGGAATTTCAAGTCACATATGCCGAGTCCACGTTGTTGAATGCTTTGTTGATGTTATTGACAGAAAATAATGGTATGGTTGAAAGTGCTAAAGCGTTGTTCAAATTGCGTCGTGCTTATCAAACTTTGGATGTTGTATACAAGAAAATAAAGGAACTGGAACCCGTCTTCAACAAGAATTTGGCAAAATTAAAGAAAGAAGCGGCCGCTGCTGCATTGAGTAATGATGCCTCCAAAGCTGGTAATACCATATTCTTAAATAACCATTCAATAAGTACAGTTGATCTACCGGGATATAGCTCCCAATCAAGCTCCTCTGCATCTTTGCCTCAGGATATTGCTTTGATGAAGAATTTAGAAAAGGTCTACATGATGAGAAAGGCAAGAATTGAAGGGGCAAGTTTGGGAAACAATGTCGACCCCGAAAGAGTTAATTTGTTTCGAGATCTGAATAGTTCTCTTACATTAGCAAAACAAAACAATTCACTTAAGGATTCCCAAGAGTCTTCGAACGAAGAAGGTCAAGAAGACGTCCTTGAAGAGCTAAATGAAGAAGATGAAGAAGAAGACGAGGAAGAAGATGATCAATTCTGTGATGCCCTGGAAGATTTTGAAAACTCCCAAAATCATATACCTCCAACACCTATCGATTCTAGTGCTCAATCTGTTCTTTCCTCCATGGAAACTACTCCAAGTTCTTCCCAAAGTGCTGCTGATAACCATTTGCACGTTTCAACTGTTGATGAATATATTCATTCTGGTGTCCAATTGTGTTTCGGTATCTTACAGGTAGTTTTGTCCTTGATCCCTCCTGCTATCGGGAAGGTTTTATCGATTGTTGGGTTTAAAGGTGACAGGGAAGTGGGGTTGCGATTGTTATGGAGAACAGCAATCACTTGTAGAAATATCCATGGTGAATTGGCATTGTTATTTCTTTTGGTATTTTACGATGGACCCGTCCAGTTTGTTGACACTGGTTTCCAATTGCCTAATAACAGCCTAGATAAAAATGTCATTGTTTTAGATAACAAGGCAACTGTTTCTGAATCCGAATTGGACAAAATATTAGACAATCCTCAATTATACACCAGTCAATTGTTAAGAAGAGCTAGAAGAATGTTCCCCCACAATGCACTTTGGATATTGCAAGAAGGTAGAATGTTAGCAGCAGAAGGAAAATTGGCCCAAGCAACAAAGACCATGCAAGATTTCACTGATAGTCCGACAACCAAGATTCAAATGCAACAAGCAGAAGCATTATTAATTTTTGATCGTTCAATGATTTATATTTATCAACACGAGTACGATTTAGCTGCTAAAGATTTGATTTACTTGATTGAAATCAACTCGTGGTCGAAAGCCGTTTACTTGTTCATGGCGGCTTCATGTTATTTAGAGAAGTACAGAATGATTAAAATGGGGATTATTGAAGCTGCCGATAAAGAAAAGGAGTTGGCCAAATATTCCGGGCTCTTTGACAAGTATCTTGACCTCTCGTTAAGTTATGTCCCTGGTGTCGGAAGAAATGCCGTTGGTAAAAAAGGGGGTATTGGTGGTAGCAACAAGCAAATGCCATTTGATAAGTTCTTGATGCGTAAGAATAAACATCTCGAAGAAAGGAAGAAACAGTATCCAAATTTGGCAGCTGCTGATTTGGTAGGAACTTCCTTGATACATGAATTGGTTTATTTCTGGAATGGTTATAACAGAATGACCCAACAACATTTGGAAATTGCTTTGAAACTGTTGAGTTATTCAGGTGCTCCAAATACCAAACATTCCGCAAACACAGAGAAATATTCCTATTCTTTAATTCAAGAAACTGAAGACGAAGCCATGATTAGATATTTCTTACAAGCTGTTACTTTGAGACAATTAGGTAATGTGACTGAAGGTTTAAAGTTGTTAGATGAACACGTTATTTCAAAGTATGTCATTAACGATTCACTTCATCAATTTAGATTCAACAAAATGACTTACAGTCCTTATATTTATCCTACTGCATTATATGAGAAAACGATGTTCACTTGGTTATTGGGAATTAGTCCGTCAAGCAAAATCGATACCCATCAAGCTGCTACAGAAAGTAGAGGCTGGCTTAAAAGAGCCGAACTTGTTGGTGAAGGTGATTATGAGTTGAGTAATAGAACCGGTATGAGAATTAAAGCTGCCAGTGATAGATTAGAACAATTAGCAAATCTTTAGAGTTGTTTTTTTGTAATTTGTATTTCTGAAATAATAAGAATAATAAAAAAAAAAAATCAAAATCAAAATCAAAATTAAAATTAAAATTAAAATTATCTTTCATCGTTATATTGCTGTTTATAATAGAGCAATATACATAATATGTACGCTACGCGAAGGACGAATTATTTAGTTGAAGTAAGTGTCCACCATGCTATCGGCAACATTAAACCCGAAGATTAATGTTATTAACCAGCCCAATGCTAGCAAAGGTAACATCCCAGCAATAACCGCCAATTGTAAAGTTCTAGCAGGGTTCTTTTTGTTGTTATTTAAATTGCCACCGAAATTTGCACTGATGAATGGCAAAGAGTTGAATCCGTAAAAGGAAACAACAAAGTAATATCCAATACTGCCAAAATATAACAGGTTGCCAATGATTAAGGCGATAAATGAGCCTTTGATTCGGATAACTGGTAACAACACAAATTGGATAACGTATAACAAGCACCAAATGATCAAGAAAGAATTACAATGTATATCAAAACAGAAGCCCCAGGACACATAGTTGACATTGTATTTACTGAATTGAATACCATCACTAAACAACCTATTCATGAATAGCCAAGTAACGGTTGCAATGACTATACCGGTTAAATAAAAATCCACCAATACCATATATACTATCAACTTGAGTATTTCAAGTACACCTGGCAGGTAAGCCAAACCCCATGCAATTGCACTAATTGACAAAAACCCAGTCAACAAAATTAAAAAACTTGGGTCATCTCTTGAATACGAATTTCTATTAAACAGATCTTGCTGCACTTGTTGTTTATAAAAATAGTGAGATCGGTACATCTTTTTTGGGTTTATTATTAGGTGGAAAATTTCCCAAATTGCTGTTTCGAAATCCAAAGTCTTTGGTTTGAATAACCGTTTGATCATGGTTTTGATATTATTTAATCTTGATGACGAATATGATGACAATGATGTTGATGAGGAGGATGAAAGTCCATAGTTTATGGTTGGGCGAGGTACATACATGGAGGATTGATTGGATATAATAGAACCTGTTCGAGTGCTTGTTCCTGCCATTCTCAGAGATGATGGCGTTGTTGCCATTTGTGGGAACAAGTCCTGAGTGGTATATGGTAAATTGACACGCTTACTCATGACTTTTGAATGGATGTATCGGTGGCGGGTGTATTGTTGACGTTGCTTAATTAAGTTCGATTTGAATTTTTTTTTTTTTGTTCCCTTCTACGCACAGATTGGAAAAACCCAAAAAGCGAAAAAGCTTTACAGGAATTTGGGATTTGTGTAACAACTATTATGCACCATCTATGTTTTTCTCATTGGCTGACGGAGGGTCATACCACAATCAGATAAAACAGGTGTACAAAGAAAAAAAAACCACTCCCCACGGATTACACAACGTATGATCTCATTTTTCATAGATTTTACCTTATTATGTCACAACAATTAGCCCCAGAAGAAAGAACTGGTAGTCAAACAGTTACTACTCCAGCACCCCCAGTTCTAAGGTTGGAAAGAAATCGTGAACCCAGACACGAAGTTACCTGGGATGAAAATGTGGTAGATAATGAGAACTTGAATAGAAAAAAAACCAAGATATGCTGTATTTTCCATCCCACTGATGAGGATGAAAGAAAAGAGTGTGATTCAGATAGCGATTCCTCAAGTGATTCTTCTGATAATGAAGACGACAAACCCAACAACGATAAGCCTAATAAACAGAGTTCCAATAACAATAAACCTAAACCTAAACCAAATGCATACGAAATACAACCTTCATATACAAATAGATCCCATGCTCCAAAGAAGAACTGATCAAGTAAGAAATTTATAAATTAATATATACAAATATATATATATACCTCTTAAATCCCTCCCAATTTAACACTTTTCGCTAGGGTTGCCATATTGGTAATATCATTTTCATAAATTTTTTGACTTTCCAAACCCTCACTGTTGTCTATGATAGGGGTTGTTGGTGCTGTGGATCGAAAAAGCGAACTATATTCCTGTTCCCAGACGCTGTTAAGCTCAGCATTTACTTCATCGAAAGATGTATTAGAGCTTTTGTTATTCCCCTTATTGTGGTCTTGATACCTTTCAATAAATCCCAAAATACCCATATGGCGCGACGAAAACCGCAACCTTATTGCATTATATTGTGAGGATATTGTTTCATTTTGAATTTTCCATTCATAGGAGAATGTGGTGGTTGTATTATCATTTGTATCATAATCATACAATTCTTTATAGTCCAATTGTCTTTGCTGACTTCTTAATGTTCCTGCTATGTTGGCTTGCTTATTCACGAAATTGCCTTGGAACTCGTCAATTTCTTTCATGAGCTCTTCGAAATTAATTGGTTCCGCTTGTTGCTGGTTTTCTGTTGCAAGGTGGACCTGATCTATAGGGTATTGAGTATCAGGTTCAAGTAGATTCTCCTTATTGTTGCTCTTCCATATTTCATTGTCATCATCTTCTGCATCCGAATCATCGTCATCCAGTTCGCTTTGAATATGGGATCGGTCACTGGATTGGGTTGTTGCTTTCTCACTGAAAGTAACCAATGAACTCATTCCTGTATGAGCCAAATTTTTCATCTTTTCATATAGATTTGCTTTTTTCGATACAACTGACAAAGCTTCTGGTTCGGGAGTGTTTTCCTTGGATAATGATTTAAATGAATTATCTGTTGGCATAGTAACAACATTATTCACAATTGGTCTCTTCGTATCAAAATTATCTTGTAAAGCCGTCAATGGGGAGACACTATCTTTGCTAGGTATATGTTGACGACTGAAAACATCCAGCTTCAGATCCTTTGAGCTGGTAGTTGGTATTTCATATGAATTCCACCTTCTAAATTCGGGTCGTCTACTGGTGATAACTTCTTGATGAACCATGGGGATATTTTTCTGAATTGATGTGGGTGGTAATTGAGGTAGAATTCCCCCTTGTGCTGACATGGATTTCGTTAGCTTCGACTTGAATTGGTGATTTTGATTTATTGCTGTGTATAATAGTTGTTCCGAATGAGTTCTCCCCGTGTGTAGTTGCGGCTGTCTCATGCGATTAGCTAAAGTGGGCGAGTCACTAGTCGATTTCGAACGGTATGAACGTTGATTATTATTACCGTTTGGAAGTTCATGAATAGTTTGCAAGGAATCAGTCCTTACTTGGGAACAATCAGAGGATCTTGTTAAATCCTTGCTTTTTGACCTTCCTCTTTCTTCGTATTTGTTGTTCAGCTGCTGATTACCTGGCACTCGTGTTGTCATAGAAAATGTCGAATTGAGAGAGTATACCTACCTATCGTCCTTAGAAAGTAAATTTAAGAAAAGAATAAGAATAATAGATGTGATCTACAATTTCGTTCGTTTAACTTCCCAAATTCATCTTATCAAAAAAATAAAAATAAAGAAAAAAAAAAATAAAAAAAAGATAATAAGATTACCGATTTATTTGTTGTATAAATTCTCCAATGAAATTATTCATTGATAAGGATAATATTGTTACACAAAAATAATGGGCTTATTGTTTTACACAAAAAAATAGAACAAAAAAAAAAGGAACACACCACATACACATCACACACATCACACATCACACACATCACACACTTCACCAATGATATAGAGAAACAGTTAACACGGCATCAAAAAATTCATTTGTATAAACATTTATTTAGTAGACACAAATCTCATTTACGCAAGGATATACCACATCATCATTAAAACAATTATATCACTTAAACCTCAAAACTTAACCAACAATGTTGCAAATCTTCTTCAGCACTCTTGATCAATGTCTTTTGTCTAGAATTTACCAATTCACTTAAATTTATAATCTTTGCCTTATTCTTAATAATGGTATCCACCTTGTTCTTATTCTTCCTATCCATGATTTTTTCAAAGATTTCAGATAAATCCTCGACCGTTTTGTTTAAAAAATCCTGGTTTGATTCGAAAATTTGTGCAAAATTCGATTTGGTCAAATAATATGCAAAGCAGTATGTCCATTTCAAAGCTTTTCTACCATTTTGTAGCGCTCTCATGGCATCAGGCAAGAACTGAATATCATTCCAAGACAAGTTTGTTTGCCCACTCTCACGTCTATCTTCCATGTAAAGACGCGTCACTTCCTCGATTTTCTTAACAGTTTTGAGATCAGCTTTCATGGAACTCTCATGGATCGAAAAACGTTTGTAAAAATGTAAATACCTTTCCAAAGACTGTCTGCTTCGGTTCTTTCTCAGTTCATCCTCCACCTTATCATCTCTAAAACGATTACATGAATAGTTATTGTTGTGTTCACTCCATTCATTGAGACAAACCCAGCAGAACTCATGTTTACATTTTCGACAAGTCATATGGTTACATCCACCGTTCTTTTCAATAGAAGATTGACATTTGGGACAACCGTGGGTGTTTGCATCAATCCAGTTTGCCGTTTCAGAGTCATCGCTACACTTCTTGTCCCATTTCTTCACGATCCAGCATGGACATGGCAAGTGGTTTTCCTTCGTACAGTAGAAGCAAAATTGATGTTGATCCATACAACCAACAATCGGAACTTTCGAAATATCTGCCGATTTCTCATCTTGAAGCTTTTGGTAATTATCCTGCCACGAAGATGATTGGTAGATCAATTCGGCAAAACTGTTACAATCTGGCGCAGGACATGCAACGTACTTTGTATGCTTTGTATTAATGAATGCACGAGCACTGTTCCGTAATAAGGGGTTTAACGTCAAGGGCTTCTCGACATATATGTAGCTTGCTTCAGCATCCTTAATGTCATAAAAATGTTGAATATCTTTGTGGGGAATAACGTACTGACAATCTGGTATCATACAAGTAATCATATCACCCTTAGAAGCATCTGAAACATAATTATTGATGTACTGGAAGTAGCAATTTAAACAGAACTGGTGATCACAGGTAAGTGAATAAACAGTGGTTTTCGGATATGAGTCACAGCAAATCATACAGTCAAAATCCTTGACTTCTTCAAATCTATTATTGGATGGCTTGCCAACTGGCAATCCACATTTCTCCAAGAACTTATCGTGATCTTCAAAATATGAGTTGATCACTTCATCCAGCTGCCATCGCAGTTTCTGCAACATAATTAATAGGTCGTCGTCCGTGCAGTTATTCAACTGTACTTTCTGTAACTTTTTCAAAGGATCTAGGAATTGGTACTGGATGAACAACTCATAAGTCCACGGTAGATAGTGAGTGCCATTACAACCGACCAATACAGGTTCATCTCGGGCACTGAGTGAGCCATCACTTGCTTTTTCTCCAGATTCAAAGATATTCTCTCCGTTGCCATCATCAGATTCAAAAGAGAACCCTGACTCAGCATCCATATCCATATCCATATCTTCATCATCGTCATAATCAAACAGGATGTTATCGTCTTCTAAGTCAGTCATAGTGATGCCACGCGTTGTTGATGGATGGGGTTCTAGGTAAGTACTTGTAATGGTCGCTGTATGTCTTTGGCTCAAGTATTTGAATGGCAAATAAGACGTGTAATAAACTATGGCGTGCGTTGATTCAAGGAACTGATAAACCGAAGTAAAAAAAAATAACATGCAAAGAAATTATTAAGGGAGGAAAAAAAAAAAGTCAAATATTAAAAACGGAAGCTGAGTCACTAACTAACTTCCTGGATTACAAATTAATAACCTCAAATAATCAAAGTAATTTTATTTTGGGAGATATATATATATATATATATATATCAATAAAACCTTACGTATTGATCTAAATGCAAGTGACTGTAACAACAAGCAGAAGAATGAAGAAGGTTTTGGAAACTATAGTTCAATAAACCCTAGACAGAATGAGGAAAAAAATAAACCTCCAACAATAATGTACAACTATGTAGATTATATAGTAGCCTGACTAACAAACTTATTCAAGACTCTCTTTTCCTGTTGAATTATGGTCTCGATTAATTCACTATGTTTGCTAGGCTCAATCGATTTTGCGTAGTTGTTCAATCGATTTTTGCACCAATTCAGGATTGTTTTGTTAAACGATTGGATCTCTGTAGCGGTATTGTTCAATAGATATTTTTGAACGTTGGTAATCAAATGTTTTTCATTCTTGACTTTTGCAAATTTTTGGAGAAAACTTGAATGTTTTAGTTCCACTAATTTCAAGATTGCATATGATTGTAGCGTGCATTGACCATCAATGTTCTTGACTCTAATACTTAAGGGCCATGATTCTGGAAAGTCCATTACTGCGTCTTGTCCACAACTTTCATCATTACAATTGTCATCTGCACAACAACCGTCACCGTATTTGCCATTTTCGTTATCCTGGTCATGTTCATGTTCATGCTCATCTTCATGATTATGTTCATGATCGTGGTTGTGGTTGTGTTCATCTTCGTCATTTTCGATACTTTGGATAATTTCATTCATCAAATCATAACCAGTGTCTTCTAACCACTGTAATCTTTCTTCCAACTCCTTCACTTTCTTTGCACTTCCCAATTTTTGCTTTAATGATTTGATTTGTTTAAAAAATTGAACAGACAATATACAAGTATCGTTTGGGTTTTCATCCATATCAATGAACCCATACTTTTCCAACAACTGACAATTGGTTAACTCGTTTCCATAAGAGTTAAAGATTTCGTAACCATATTCTTCTTCTGGTTCGCTTATTAATACCACGTCACAACATTTAGAGCCATCAGACAATTCATTAGCTAAATCCAACTCTGCTCCATTAGTTGCAACATCACCATCTATCGACACTGTCGATACTTCCTCAGGATCGACATCAGTTTCAGCATCACTGAGCTCTTCCTCTTCCATAGATTTAATATAATCAAGATCGATGGTCATTCCAGATTCTTCCACATCTCCATGCTCTTGATCTTTTTCGTTTTCTTCATCATCAGAATCTTCTTCAGAATGAGCACAGTCTTGTTCTCCGCACTCATCACATACATTTCCATCGCATACAAAATGGATATTCTCACGATTAACCACACTTCCGTCTTTTATAATCGGGGATAAATGGTTGAACAAGTCAGCAGCTGGTACCAATGCCAACTGGCAATAATTGTCAACCATAAACGCTCTAGACGTTACACTTTGGATTATCTTCCCAAATTCGATTAATTGGCTGTTATAATTTCTTAGTATCAACTCAATTGTCAAATCAGATTCATTTATATCTAGACAACTTGGAACACTGGCCAAGTGTTTGTTTTCATTGGCAAAATGTATACTCTCGATATAAAATTCAAGCAATTGTTGCGGATCGAGTAATCCTAATAAATCCAACTCTGTGTTTTTCAAATTCTTTTTATCCTGCTCATCCCATAAGCAGATTGGAACTTCTGAATTTTCGAAATCAATGGAACCTAAATAATCGGCCCAAGGCGATGAGGATCCACAATGAAGCTCATAAATAACTGTGACAACCAATCCAAACATCTCCTCGGATAAGACAATATCTGTGTTTTTCGATTCATAATCGACTAATAGATTGTAGATATATGAATTTTTGGGAGCTAACAAATTGGATTTGGGTATACGTAACAACAAGGGATCGTCATCCTGTTCAAGATCAAGTGGCCCATTACTGAAAACACCCAATCCTCCATACTTAGACTCTTTTATGATCAAATCATCTCTCCAATACGAGTTCTTATCTAACCAGATTTTCAATAAATCTAGCTTGTTTGTTATAGTAGATGACATAGTAGAGATTCAATACGTAACAAACTGATCTCAAAACACTCCTGATTGAAAACCCTAAGAAAAAGTTCAATAATGCACATCTCGAAAGGTAGTGCAACTTGGTTGCAAAATCTACTGTGCCAGCGAAAAAAAAGAAAATTTTTCCTCGTTTCATTATATGCAGTATTCTGATTGAAGTACTATAAATAGAGGTTTATCCTCTCAAATTTTTTTTTTCTGTTTTCAGATTTTTTTTTTCTTTCTTTAATCATCAGTAGTGGTTATTCTATACTTATTATATTATAACTTCTTTTTTGTAAAGACTATGGCAAGTCTTATTGATAGTATATCGTAGACGTATACTATTTAAGTCTTGCCCCATTCATTAACCCAATAGCTAAGTATTTTGATTGACCTTGCTAACAACTTGGCCACAGTCAATACTTCGTTTCGGTCTTTTAGATGAATCACGGCATTTACATGTGTTTTTGAATAAGTTCTGGTAATTTAGTGAAATATCAATGATTATCCAGATAAAAGCATGGTGCTACATTTTTCCCCCAAATACAATTTGTAGGTTCTCTCAGCTTTCTATTTACCATTATCAACCCCTCCCTTAACCCTTTCGATGAGCTATGAATTTGTTCTTCAAAGTGTTTTTGCTTTGGAGTAATCTTCATATTAACTATGGTCGTGTACATCTGATCAATTACTTTTTTTTTTTTGCTTCTCTTGTGGAAGAAAAAAATAGTCACTACCTAAAAAATTTTGGATTATGAGAGGGATTGGCCATCATACTAAAGCAATCCATCTTATCTTTCAACTACACTTACACCTTCAACCACAACTGCAACCATGGCTCATAGATTATTAGTTAATGTTATATTCACTGGTGCTTCTGTTTTCGGACGTGCATTTACTGAAGCTTACAAACAAGCTGCTAAAGCTTCTGCTGCTGGAGCAGCCGGCAGACCGGCCAAGGCAGCTTCTGCTGGTGGTATTCAAGTTGATGAAGCCATGAAGATCTTAAACTTGGAAAAGAATGAATTAAGTTTAGACAAAATAGATGAAAAATACAACTATTTGTTCGAGGTGAACTCCAAAGAGAAGGGTAACTCCTTCTATCTTCAGAGTAAGATATTTTATGCTATGGACACTTTGAAGAAGGAGCTAGAGTACTTGGAGAAATTGCAGAACGAAAAATCAGAAGCGGCGAACTAATAGAGTGAGTGGAGATGATGTAAGAAGTTGATGGGATATTCCTCGTATGAAAAGAAGTGGTAGATTATTATTATTATTATTATTCTTATTTTTAGTCATGTTTGTAAATAGATGCTTTTGAATAGTACATGAATTATTTCCGACAGGTAATACTCTTCTATATAGGATTAATATGCGAGATTGAACGCTCCGTTGGGTGGTCGTAAACATGTTGTACTTTTTCAATAGTAGCTAGAACAACCCCAAGTTTAGTAATTGTGCTTTTATTATAATTCATTGTTGTTGTCGTAGCGCCCCTTCTCCTCAAATCCACAAATACCATCTCCTTCTCTTTTTGGGGTGTGAGCGGTACAGTATAATCAGATGATCGCATACATCCACATAAAAGATCCAAGCAAAGTGGTTAAACGGAGATGCTTGATTGGGTATCTAATTTGTGCGATAAAACAGAATTGGTAGTACCATATATATCGTATAGACTCTCACAACAACTGTGTGTCCAAGTGAAAATTTCATTCTCGTTTGGGGGTTACACCATGCAAACGAACAAAGCAGAAGAAAAAAAAAAAATTTTTGGTCGTATAGTGCGAGTCAGAGAAATGTATTAGAAAAAATGATACACAATGTAAACAAAGAAACAGGTATGGTAAAATTCTGTGGAAGAAAAAAAAAAAAAAAAAAGAGAAAGAGCCCAGAGCATTTGTATCATTTCACTATTTTACGATACACTTCCTTCGCCTTTTTCTTTCAACGTTTGTATTAATACTTCTCTTTTTCGTTTACACCAACAGAAATCACCGTTCAGCAAGAATATATTTATAAAGTTTAACCCTCCACCTTCATTCAGTTTTTTTTTTTTTTGGTTTCATATGACAGTGTGTTTTGTGTGTCGCCCCAGTTATTTATTTGAACCTGATTTGAACATCATTTCATCATGACGAACAAGGACGAAGAACAACTACTTCAAGATGCATCCACATTACTAATGTTTGCCAATGTGGCAGCAAAGCAACAACTGCTGGGCCAGCCGTCTCCAAATTCAAACGTATCTTCCCCTCCAACACTTCAACAACAACTACAACAACAACAAGCACCAGCAAATCGTCAAAAGGCCCCGAAACATTCCGGCACTTCGCCACATGCAAGTTTCAACGAGAAAATTTTGAATCCATCTACGACGCCAGAGTCATCGACCATTACTACAGGAGCTTCCAAAACTGTGGTGAAAGTAACTCCACCAACTACAGTTGCACAGCCAAGAAAAAGTTCTATCAGTTTATTGATGAATACACCGGAACCTCAAGTGGAGGACTGGAGTCAGCAAGTGAGACAAAAATCTGTCTCTCCAACATCGGGATTGCCGAAGAAGGGAAGTTTCAAACCCAACCACGAAAGATCAAAGTCAACACCAGAAGCAACGATAGCGAAATTGGAACAGCATCAGTTACAAATGAAGAAACAGAATGAGTTATCATCTCCTACTCCAGCGTACGAAAGAGGCATTGATATAAGGTCCAAAGAACGAAATACGAAAAATGCAGAAATCGCTGCTGCTGCGTTAACAGCCGCAGCAGATATACCACTTCCGTTGAAAGTTGTACCAGAACCAAAACAGGTTTTAGTTAAAGAGAAAGCACAAATTGTACCTGTGGAAGAGGTCAAACCAACCAAAACTGAAGAAGACCAGGCCACTGAACCTGAAGACGATGAGGACGAAGAGGAGAATTCGAAGGCAGTGAAGCCAAACCCAAGTGAGACATTTGTGGTACCGCCTTTATCCTCGTATCAAGTGGAACCAGATTCCGGATTAATTGGTTGTATATGTGGAATTGAAGATGATGATGGATTCACTATCCAGTGTGATATATGTTTCAGGTGGCAGCATTGTGTTTGTATGGGATATGAAAATGGAGACGAAGTACCAGATGAGGAATACAAGTGTTACTACTGTGACAAAAACAAGTGGGGCAAATTTGACCCTGAGAACTCAAGGTTACGAACATTGCAGAGGTTGGAACATGACAAGCAAGAAGTGAAAGAACTACTCCAGGAAAAGAGTACACCTGGAACAAAAAGAAAGCAACTGAATGGTGACAAACTGGATAACAAGAGAAGAAAATCTGAAGAGAAGTCCAACTCCAGTAATAGTACATCACATACCCCAAAATACCGAAGTCCTCACCCAGAGGAAATGGATGATATTCCAAATAAAGACAATGAGTTGTTGGAAGATGGTGTTACTGCCGAATCGTATCAAACTGTGTACTATAATTTGAAAGAAAACGACTTTAAAACACAATCGCTCAAAGAGTTTATGGATAATATTGGACATGAATTCTATGATCGTTTTTCCAAATTACCTGAAAGTGATAAACACGGCAATTCATTTAGGGACGTCACGATAATGTCACAGAGTCTGTTTAACGCATTAAAGACGAGCCAAATTAACTTACCAAAGTATAACAAATATTTGCAAGAGCACAATAAGCTCAGGAGGAAGAGTAACACAAATAATACAACCATTCAAGTCAAGCCATATAGTGATAACCAAAAACAAAAGTTCAATGGTGTTTCGAAACTATCATTGTTTATATCCGTGAATAGCGATGAGCTGCTTACCATACCTGAAAATACCCCAATAATTGAATATCTTGGAGAGGTGGATTTGTTTAAAAACTATTGTTCTGATTCTATCAATCAATATGTCATGTGGGGAACTACAAAACCAAAAGTCTTGAAAGCATCCGTTCCGACCCAGGATGATTCTAGTTTGAGCATCGTCTTGGATTCAAGATTTGTTGGTAATGAGAGCAGGTTCATTCGAAAATCATGTCCTACGTCATCAAATTGTAAGATTCAAACTATTTATATACCCGAAGAGAATAGTTTCAGATTCATGGTTTACACATCAAAACCGATTACATTGAAATCTGAGGGACAAGATGAAGAATTACGATTGCCTTGGGAATGGGATGTGGAGCATCCTATCTTGAAACTTTATGAGAATAACAATCAGGAAAAATTTGAGAATTTGACCAATGAAGAGAAATCAGCATTGATTACTTATATTGATAATATTTTACACTTTGTTGAATGTGGTTGTACAACTTCAAACAATAACCCCCAATGTGCAATTTTCAAGATTAAGAAAGCCACTTCCTATTTAATGCGATCAACTAGAAAGGCCGCATCTTTGGGTAACATAAATTTAGCAAAATCTAAAGAAGAATTGATATTGCCAAGACCAGAGAAAGAGTATACCCCATGGTCAGAAAGATTAAATCAAAGAAATGGTAAACTTTCAACAGAATTATTGGCGAAGGAAAGTTCGGTTGAACATGTTATTTCCCAAGATCAGGAAGAAGCCATTGTTGCGGAAAAGCCTCGAATGTTATTTAAAGTCCCATTCAGACAACAATTATTGGAAAATATGAGAGCAAAAGAACATAATAACAACAATAATCAAAATGGCACCGACGAATACAAAGACATCACCCACAACAATAAGACTTCTTCTTCTATACAAGAGCCTACTCCTGTTGCAAGTGAAGATGATTCCGATCCTGCTGCTCATGAGATTCCAATACCTGTTGTGCCTGATCTAATGGCAAGTATAGAGAAAACTATTGACGAGAAATTGAAACCTATAATCAAAGAAGTTGAGGCTAATACTGTTGATACAGAAAAAATTATTGAAAAGGTTTTACCTGTTGAAGAAAAACATGAGGAAAACGGAACAACACCTCCTAAAGTAGTTAAGAAGTTATCTTTTGCCGATTATAAGAAGATGAAGTAGACGTATTGCATAGTTTAATGAATATATATAAATATGTTAACCAATTGTCATTGATGACGACAAAAAAAAGTAGTTTTTTCAACCCGTTCGTATATTGTAGAACAAATAATAATAAAAAAAAGATAAAAAAACCCTTAGAAACCCCTTAATTATATAGAAATTAAAAAAAAAAATCAACTTAAAGATATCAAACTAAAAATTAAACAACGAATTCAACACTAATAGGTGAAATTGCCTCTTTGTACTTTTGTGTGTGTGTGTGTGTGTGTGTGTGTGTGTGCGTATAAGAAAGGACAATTTCAACAAAAATGTTCACATATTAACAAAGTTCAATCAATTAATTTCCTTTTTCAGTTGCTTTTTCGGTAATATTGACCAACTTATTAGATGATGTTTCATCTTCAAGTTCAATTTCGTCTTCACCAAATCTTTGTTGTTTAAGTTTGCTGAACAATTCTTCCTTTTGAGCTTTGGTTAATTCATGCTTCTTCTTTCCTTTGATGTGGTACATTGGGTTCAATTGAACCAAAGTCAAGTTCTTAGTGAATGGCAAGTGTCCGTGTCTTTCTTCGAAAACCATCAAGAATAAGACACAGATAATGAAAATCCAGTAGACGTTGTACGAAATAACAGAACCATAAGTAGCAGAGTTTTGCCATCCTAACAAAGCATTGAAGACATCCCAACCGTTATCTTTTTCTGGGTTACAACAATTGACGTGCCAGACAGATTGCATGATATCGTACGTACCTGGACCAGAACCATTTTCTGATGAATCACCTCCAGTCTCTTGACTGTATTTGTAATTTTGGAAGTACCAAACACCTCTGGAGAACAAACCAGCAGAAATCAAGTATAAGATACAAGTAGAAATAATCAAGAAAATTTGCATGGATAAGTTGGAACCAAAGTAATACAAAAGGAAACCAACACAAATACCAGCAATCAAACCAATAACAACTGGAAGTGGGAAAGCGGTAGCTGGGGAGTTAAGACCAACACCACCAACAAAAACAATAGCTTCGATACCTTCACGTAAACAGGTGATGAATGGAAGAATGAAAAGAGCGTATTTCTTGGTAAGGTATCCAATTTTAAATCTATCCATCTTCTTAGATGGCGATTTCACCAACGACTGAGCCAACTTGACTCTCCATTTTTCTTGCATCTTGTTGATTCTCAACATAGGAATACCCATAGCAGTAATCAAAACAGTAGCAATGATACAGAAAATACCCTCCCATAAATCTTCAGACAGACCCCAGATGTCTTTACCTAAACCATAGAAAGTACCAATGAAAGCACCACCAATGATAAGACATATAAGTAGCCCTAGACCAGCACCCCACCAAATTTGTTTGTAAAGCCTTTTCTGCAAGGTAGGATCACTTGTACCCAATGATTGTTTCACGAAAGCAAGAAGGACCGAAACCACAATAATGGCTTCTAAACTTTCTCTGAAGACAATGAAAAAGATTTGGACATTAAAAACGTCAGTCATGATATGTCCCACTAATTAATTGTAGATATTTAAGAGATCAAAAAAGAAGATTTAATTTCTAATAATAAAAGGGGGAGACTCAATGAAATCTGAAGAAGAAAAGAAAGAGAATGAAATTAATAAAAAAAAAGAAGAAGGGGGATTCAACTTCTTCTATTTATAGCGGATACCACAGTTCGGAAAAATATTTCGCAATCTCATACTATTCCCATGCAGGACCCCATTATTTAATGAACCAAGAAATTTTTTTTTAATTTCTTGTCTGAACCTGAATCTGACATACCTATAGAAGATGCAATTATTGTGTCATTCTTTTAAATGGAACGTGATATACCAAGAAAATGATTATGTCTTAGAAGCAGTTAACAGCTAAACCAGGTTAAGCATCAACTTCTACGTTTGAATCGACTCCATTCATGATTCCAACTTCCAGTTCCTTTCCCAACAAAAAAGAAAAATATTTTAATTCATTGTTGTCAGAAATAAATTACTAACCGTACGGCCAATAAAGATAAAGAATGCGTGTAAAAAGAAAAGTCTCTTTTCGTCCGAAAACGAAAAGGGACAGACTGTGATTGGCTGTATTTGCGTTTCTAAGTTAACGGCTAAATTCGTGTACTGTATATTTGACATTGATCAAATAGATTGCGTGGCTTTGCGTCTTTTCAAAGCCATGTCCTGCATATATATAATTTGGGCCAATCAGAGAGTTAGAAGCAATGCCGAGAAAAATATTAATCAGATTACTTTTGAACCACAAAAATCTCTGTATGGATGTTTGGTTCTTTTTTCTTTATTTCGGTTTTATTTTTTTTCTGTTTTTATCAGACAACCTGATATTCAAAAATGCATAATTCCGGTGGGCTAGTGTTGTGGTAACCAATGATGTCGGTCTAAGATTCCAAAGATGCTGCTCCTTAATGAAAATACAACCGGAATTATGAACCAGTTACTTAAAAGGAATGAGATTAGAGCTATTTTTGTGAGGTAAAGACGTGTTTTCCACCAATTCCAAGGATACTGAGCTCCTCTCCCCCATGCTTCAGTATATTTCGTATCCTTTAGTATCACTCTTCCTTCTATAGTTCCTACGCTTATCAAGCCAATATACGGTTTCAACCCAGGTCTAGTTCCCCTACCGGGGTTCTCAAGCTAACAATTCTGTTATTTAGACACGACCTTAAATAATGTCGTAAACCACTATCTTTTATATATTTATATGTGTTCTTCGTGGAGAAGAACAAGTAAGAACTATTACAAATTATCACGTATATTTCAATTGCATCAATTTACTGATATTACAATCAAGAAAGAGTTTATTCACAGAAGGTAACACTAAGAATAAACAAAAGTCACCATAAAAAGCTAGTAATCAAGAAATAGTTTAATTTTTTTTTCCAGCTATTGTTTAGCATGGGGAACACGCGGATAAAACAAATGTAACATCACCCATGTTGCAATAAATTGTTATAACCTCCAAAGTGAGTGGAGGATCCTGTTGTTATTCTTCTCAAAAACAACGATTGCTCTTATAATATGTCTCCTTTAAAGTTGTTAATCTCCGCCCCTTCCCCTTGTGCCCAAGATAACACATTGTTGTATATCAATGTTTCAGGCACATGTGTCTGTTACTATTTATTTGCTTTTTTTTGTTTTTTTGCAATTCAGACAAACCACGATAATAGATAGGAAGAAAAAAAAATGTACATCTATGGAATCACACACACAGAGTAGCAGTCCAATATCGATGGCAGTGAGACAGCATAACCGAATAATGACTGGCCAGAGCAGAAATTTTTTTACTCTTATTAAGGTAGTAAAATTTATTTAGAGAAACTGAGAAATGCTGCTTTCATAGTAGTACTGTCCGCATATATATATAATATTGCTAATAATGAAAAGATTTGTTTCCCAAATATCTGCTATTCGTGGTCAATTTCATGTACGAAGATTAAAATCAACAAAGGGGATAGATACTACTATAACGTATGATCAAATTCCTACAGTTTATCTTCCAAGTTATGGAAATGGGAAAATTGATGACATTTTTGTTGCTACAACCTTTGATCATGAGGAATTTTTTAATCAAATAAGCAAAGAGGCTATCCCATTGTTTCTTAATGTGTTCCACGTATTGCAAGATATATCTAAAAACGAAGAAAAGTATTCTTATGAGGAAGGTATTAAATTGGAATTTCATAACCAATTGACCTCGTTGCTAAGTTCTTTGCCTTTTGCAGCTAAGAACCACTTTAGTCAAGAAAACGTGGAGGTCATTAAATTGTTATTTGAAGATTTGAAATGGGCAAGAAATGTCATAACCTTAACCAATTTACTTCAATTGAATAGTAGTAATACTTTCAAAGTTGCTATCAGAAATTACTTCCAAGAAATTTGGAGACTTCAATTGGCTGCGGGCTCAGAAGATTTTCTTAGAGATGTGCTTTCCGCAGTTTTAAGAATTTGGGAAATTAAAGTTGTTGATGCTACTACAACATGAAGTTAAGTAGGCTATTCCTTTTATCTTTAGAAAAAAAAAACAATGTAAGAATAATTCTTTTTTAAGCTTTTCTTTTGATTTAGTTTTACTGCAATTCTGTTAAATTTACAAAAGCAAAAACAGAAAAAAAAAACACAGCGTACATTACACAAAACGCAATACCCACTTCATGATGAACGAGACAGAGGAAAACACAAACGTAGAAATATCTCGGAGGTTTAAAATATAGCTTGCTAGAGTTCAATTACAATAAGGTTTTAATAAACTAATGTAGTACATGAATTTGTAATGACAAACAATGCGATGGTCATCTACCTGTTTTATGATACAATACAGTAAACGGAGATGGAAAAGGAGAAACACAATTAGAAAACAATGTGGTTCCACCATTTGATTTAAATCAAAATTAGGTACGCGGTATGCATCCAAATAAAGGTAAATAACCAAACTCCATTGAGTGGAAAACAACCACAACCACAATCACAACAACAACAACAACAACAACAATATTATCTGGGCATATGCCGAAGAGGGGAGGAAGGAGATATAATATATAACAAAAAAAAAATACTTGGATTACGCCAGATGTTGTGAAGTTGATTTTCGTGCAATTCGCGCCACAAAAAATGTCCATCCCAATTGGGTTGTATTCTAGCTGGTCTTGGGACGAACTAAGTCTGAGGTTATGATCTCTGTGTATTTGGTGATGAGATAGAATCACATCGTGCATAATTTCATTTAAGCATGGCGCCTAAGATGATGAGCCCAAAAAAAACAAATAAGAACTAACATTTGTAACCATAGTGGTAACTCTATTACTAAAGTCATGTAACTTTTGCTGCAATTAATGTCAGAAAAGTATATTATATTATTTTATATTATGTGTTTCTAAATAACCTATTAGGCAGATATATGTACGATTCTAGCCAAATGTTATGAGCCACGATGAGAGTTTGTTTGGTGTAAATTACAAATCTCCACCAATGAAGTAAAAATCTATGCCTGCGGATGCTGGAACTTCTCAGCTAATAATTTTTTTTTTGTTTTTTTTTCAGCACAAGGCGATTATTTTTATTGCGTGCTGGCTCTCCAGTTATAATACTATAAAATGGCTAGAATAAGTTACACAAACTAACAACTACAAATAATCAAATGCTTTAGATCGCGCATAATGAGCTGGAAAACGCTGCTGTTAATGAGATCCGTTGAACAAAATAAAGTTACATTGCCAGAAAGTGTAAAACAAATCATATGAATTGTTCAAGTAGGATTGTTAATTTGGGAGCGTGAGTAGACTTGGTGAATAGAGTGTTCCTCCTGTTCTGGGAACTGCAACGATGGATTATAATTACATTGATTGTCAACAATAAGATTTATTATTTATTATTTCTTCCTAATTCTTAATTGCTAGTTCTTTTGTTCTCTGCTTTTGCATTTGACCGATTGGTGCTTCGATTGTGCGTTGTTTATGGAACCCAAAATAAGATTTTGTGTAACATATGCGAAATTCACAACAAACTACCACAGAAAAGAAAAGAAAAGAAAAACACAGCATCTAAATTTTTTTTTTCTTAGATTGCAAACCCACTATACTCTCTCTCCTTGGACCATTGACCTACTAAATAATTATATAAATACAGCTAAATTCCAGGGATGCAATTTCTCTTCATTTGATGGTTGGTTTTTTTATTTTTGTTTCCCTTCTTCAACTTCGACCAATATCCAATTTATAGATGAGAATTTCAAAGACTTTATACGGTATTGCAGCCATTCTTGTTGCTGCTGATGCTGCAACTATCACCCAATATTTCACCGCACCAACAGAAACTGTTTGGCAAACATACACCATTCAATCTGTTTACACTACACAGACACAGCTTGCAAGAGTCTTTGGTCCTCCACCAAATTACGGCGGTGCTAACACTTCCAGTTTTTCCTCAAGTTTTGGTCCGCCACAAACTTCAACCTTCACAAGTAGTACAGCCGAATCTACCGGTGCATTATCCACTGTCGGTTCTAGTACCGCCTCTCCAAGTGCAAGCCCAAGAACAGTATCAAGCTCAAGTACAAGCTCCAGTCCTAGCTCAAGTACAAGTACAAGCATAAGTTCCAGTTCTTCCTCAAGTTCCAGTTCTTCCAGTACAAGTTCAAGTAGCACAACTACTACATCTTCTTCAACTTCCGAACAAGCAGACGAACCTACCGAGGATATCCAATTTGCCATTGACATTTTAGAAGCACACAATGAAGTTAGAAAGTTACATCAAGTTGGTGACTTGGTTTGGAATGATACCTTATACCAATTTGCTAAAAACTACGTTAATACTGCCTTTGATTGTGCAAATCTTCAACTTATCCACAGTGATTCTCCATATGGTGAAAATTTGGCTGCTGGTTATGTTGGTGGACGTTCTCCTGTCATTGACGGCTGGTACGGAAGTGAAATTGGTTTGGTTGAATCATGGGACCCAATCACATATACAGATGCAACTGGTCATTTGACTCAATTGCTTTGGAGAAGTACTACCCAACTTGGATGTGCAAGACTCAATTGTACTAATCCAAACGATAGTCCAAACTGGAGACAAATCACGCTGTGTAACTATTACCCAAGAGGTAATGTTATTGGTCTTAATGTCACTAGTGGAAACACTTACTTCGTCGACAATGTCTTCCCAGCTGTTGGCGAAACTTAATTTACATAATTTAAATTTTATTTCAGTTTGATTAATACAAGTTTTCTTTTATCCCGTTTTGCATTAACTTATTTATTGATCACACTTTTGATCCTACGTAAACTCTACTTTCAAAAAAAGCATTGAACGTTGGCAATAATTCTTACGTTTGAAAGTTTATTGCGGCCACAACGTTATGCAATGCCACTACAGCTTGTTGCTTGGTTTTTTTTTTCTTGTTCCAATACCAACTTCGGTAAAATTAGCTTTGTCTATAAAATCAAAACCGGCGTACAAAAACACTGTAAGGCGGTAAACTTGGAAATTGCAAAATCTCGTGGGTCATACTCACTCAAGATCGTACAAAAGTGTTTGGCAAGAAATTCGGACTGATAAGCAAATACTTTTTTTTTTATCAATTCATCCCCTTTCGGGAAATTTAGCCAGCTAGTGTGGATTTTGAAGTCATGCTAGCCTCTCCTTCCAACACAGAGAAAGTGGTATTTTTCTTGCGTGCTCGGAACCGGTGGTAGACACAGTGGCTGGACTCAATTTTTTTTTTTTTTTCGTAGTGATGTGTTTATTGCACGCATATTTTCAAGACAACTAATTGTGACTGGATTTTTTTTTTAATGTCTTTTTTTTGTTTCTCGTATACTGGAAGTTATTCCTCGATGGAAATTAGACATTTGGAAGTACACTTGTGGAAAAAGAGTAGAGTCTGACACTTCAAACATACCAGTAGAAGAATCGATCATAGAGTCTCTAATTTTTGTGTTTGAGTATGTAGAGTCTATAGAAAAAATACAAGTAACCACTGCTAAGCTTGACATCGAAGATTATGGATATCACTAAACAGCATTTTTTTTTTAGGGAATAGTTTCTTCTCTGTCAAATGTACCCCCCCTACATATTCTTTTTTATTGTGATTTTGTTAAAGATCAATGAAAACTATAATGTATAATAATAAAAATTTCTATTTATCTATATACACTCTTAGTTCTTCAAGACTTCAGCGAATTGACCTTTAGATGGTTTAGCGTTAGATTTTTCAACCTTAGCAGAACCTAATTTTTCAGCAGCGTAAGCTTTGGCGTATGGGTTCAATCTCAACAAGACTTGTTTGTTCTTCAATGGGTTCTTCTTCAAGACGTGAGATTTCTTTTGGGATTTTTCACCAGCTGGTCTAACAACGGCTTGGACTTCAGCAGAGTTGATGATTCTGGTAACATCAGTGTTAGAAATGATGTTAGATGGCAAGGTGTAACCAGTCTTGATGGATTTGGTGGAGTCGGAACCGTAGACAGAGTCCAAAGATTCGAAAGCACCTTGGGTCCAGATGATGAATC
The DNA here is from genome assembly GCA_030557875.1 of Candida neerlandica. Taxonomy (NCBI): domain Eukaryota; kingdom Fungi; phylum Ascomycota; class Pichiomycetes; order Serinales; family Debaryomycetaceae; genus Candida; species Candida neerlandica. The sequence continues at coordinate 96,659 of JANIWD010000014.1, forward strand.
TACCCAAGTGAGCACCTGGAGCTAATTGCAACAAACCCAAGTGTTTGACAGAAGCGGTTTCAACACCTGGAACGTTTCTCAAGGCCTTGACAATACCGTTGTCTTGAGCGTAGACAACCAATGGACCTCTTCTTTGAGTGTATCTTCTACCTCTCAATTTACCTTTACCGGCTCTCAATTTCTTGGATTTGATGACTTTAACGACATCTTTGTGAGCACCCAAAGCTTTCAAGACAGCAACAGCTTCTTTAGTCTTGGTAACAGATTCAAATTCGTTTGAAACAACCAATGGCAATTCTTTAACTTGTTCAACTCTGTGACCTCTGGCTAAAACCAAAGAAGTAACAGCAGAAGCGGCAATGGCAGAAGCAGTAGCATAACGTTTTTCGTTGTGGTTAACTTTGACATTCCATCTTCTCCAAGTTTTGGTTGGAGCAAACATACGACCACCTCTACACATGTTACCAAAGGCAGCTTGACCGGAACGGTGGGTACCACCACCACCAACTCTTGGAATTCTGGCAACAGCTCTACCGGTACCCCAGGATTCAGCTGAGGTTTGGTGACCGGCATTTTCAGCGACAGCGTAGGCTTGTCTCTTATTTTTGTTGACTCTAACGAAAACAGAGTGGACTAAGTCTGGTCTGACTGGAGCGGAGAAAACAGCTGGCAAGGATAATTGGGCAGAACCTTGTTCACCTTTAACGGAAATGACAGAAACTTGTGGTCTAGATGACATCTTTGATGTAGAATAATGATGAAGAAGAAGAAGGAAAGGAAAAAGGAAAAAAAAAAGAAGTACTAAGAATGAATAATTATAGAGAAGAGAAATAAAAAATTTTTCACTACATCAAAAAATTTGTGCCAACCGTGGTCGTGTATGCACAATAATTGTTAGCCTCAATTTCTATATGCAGTCCGTAGCACCTCGGATGATTTCATTCAGGTGAATGCAACCCTCGGAATATTTTGTTACACAATTCCTTCTCATTTTTTTTTTGTCTTTTTTGTATTAGTTTATTTGTTCTGTTAGTTTAAGAGATAACTATATATATATATCACTATACATATATATAAATTAAATAGAAATGATAAAAATCAAGAACCAAAAAAAAAAATATCAGAATACAACAAATGGAACATCAACAACATGAATTAGAACTCACGGATGAATTACGATTCAAATCGATTCTTCTAGTTTCTGGAACGTTTTGAACATCAATTTTGTCTGAGAGTTTCCTGGCGATAGCTTCGAAAATGTCATAAACGCCATCCCCCGATTTCGCGGAACATTCGAATGTGAGCAAGTTCTGTTCAGTGCCATATTCTTCCACTTCCCCTTTATCAACTTCTCTTTCTTCTTCTAAATCTAATTTATTGCCCACCAAAGTTATAATTATACCGTCATTACTGGAGTTTTTTCTTAATTCTTCAATCCAATCTTTGGCTCTTTGAAGTGACGACGATTTGGTGATATCATAAACCACAATAGCCGCATGCGAATTTCTATAATACATTGGAGCCAACGATTTGTATCTCTCCTGACCAGCAGTATCCCATATTTCAAACTTGATTGTAGTCTGGGATTCTGGGATGGTGATGCTCTGTGTTAAAAACGCCGCACCAATGGTTGATTCTCTTAAATCGTCAAAGCTATTCTTAACAAATCGATGGACTATGGATGATTTCCCAACGGCACTTTCCCCTAAGAGAACAAGCTTGAATTGGGAGAACTTTTTATTATTATCATTAGGTGCTGACATATGTCTGAATATTCGTGAGTTGTGTTGCTGGGTTAAGTTAGGTAGAGTTGGACAGTGAGAATACCTATGCGGGAATCCTTTCGCTAATTCCTTTTTTTTTTTTGGGTTGCCCTCTCGTTTTTTTTTTTTTTTTTGTTTGTTTCTGATTGAGTTCGAACAACTCCAAAAATGGTCACGTGGATCATTCTGGAGAAATATAAGAAGTTTGGGATTTGTTTAGTTATTTTTTATTTATTTACAAGATATGATTCTATACAACTAAACGCTTAATTGTCTTCAATTTTAGCCAAGATTTCTTTATCAGTTAACAACAAGTATTCTTCTTCACCGACTTGGATTGGGCTACCACCAAATTGAGGCAATAAAACTTTGTCACCTTCTTTAACAGAAACTGGAGTAACTTGACCGTTAGTCATGTTAGTGATACCTGGACCAACAGCAATGACAGTAGCTTGGTTCAATTTTTCTTGATTCTTTTCTGGAATGTAAATACCACTGACAGTTTTGGTAGCTGGTTTGACTCTTTGGACTAAGACTCTGTCGAATAATGGTTTTAAAGATTTAGCAGATCTAATTAAGGAGGACTAGACAATTGAGAATTGTTAGTTTATCTTTGAACTCATATTCATGATCATTCGTATTATATTCACATCTTACATACCATTGTGATAGGATATAGCTTGTTTTGGGCAAATATGGAGTAAAGAGGAATGATCGAAAATTTTTTTTTTCAGCTTTTTTTTTTTTTTGTTCACTGGCTCGGATTTTTTCGTGGGTAAAACTGCCCCTCAAAAAATAATAATAAAAAAAAAAGAACCTCATAGAATATTCGGTGGGATCACACATAATTACACGACTTTATACATTCTACTAAATTATATAAATCTCCTTCTAACTCAAGTATCTATCTAATGGTTCACCCAAGACATTTTCAATGACTCTAACCAAACCACGTCTAACTTCCATTTCGACTTCCTCATCATCATCTTCTAATAATTCAGCAATGTATGGAACCAAAGTTGGCAAGTAAGTTAACCATTGTTCACCCATCTTTTGGAAGATGGTCTTCAAGGTACGGATAGTCCAGATTTTTCTCGACGAAGGGTTTTCATTCTCGTTAGAAATAAACTTGATTAACCCGTGAACCAATGATTCGTTGTATTCTTCGGATGATACATTGGCAACAAATGTACTAATTGCTTTCACCAAATATTTACCATTAGAATCTTCAATATTCGATAATTGGCCTAACAATGGTGTACAAATACTATCAAATCTTCCTTGTTGTGACCAGTAATCATCTTGATCAAATTTAAAGGAAGTGTTCAAGGAAATCAAAACGAGCCTTCTTAAATTAATCGCAACAAGACTGCCTTCACTAAATCTCTTTAATAAAGAAGAAGTTGGATCCAACAAGTATGAATAGTAGGAAGTAATAATACTCTTTAATTCATCTTGAAGTTTGTTAAAGAAACGGAAGAATGCCAACAATCTGGATGTTTCGCTAGCATTCAAAGTGGCACCTTCACCTTCAATAGCCCATCTGACCAAATTAGCAAACAATGGACGGAAACTCTTGTCGTTCAATTTCATGACAAACGCAATTGCACATGTATGAAACAAACCTTCCAATTCATGAATGACATTGCTGTCAAATTTGTTATCTAGATCTTCGGAGTATTGTCTAAATTCGAATGCGCTGATGAGCCATTTCATGAATAATGTAGACTGGGTAATAGCTTGCTTCTTTTCCATCTTGTCAATTGTTAATTGCATGGTTTCCAAAAACAAAGTAATGTTTCCTGAACTGTCATTCTTGTAGAATCCCTTGTTGATCCAAACGTTACACAATGATTTCAATACTTGTGCCAAGTCCATATGTTCAACAATTAAATTCAAAATACTTGATCTGATTTTATATTCAATCAAGTCACTTGACAATATGGTTATCAAAACAGAATCCAAAGTAGTTGTCATAAAAGCTGGGATTTTCTTAATATAACATGACAACAAAACCAAAACAGATCCCTGTAACAACTTGGAAATCTCATTAGCGTCATTAATGGTGGTTTCCCAAATCTTGAGTGCCGGAGGTACAACCTTAGGGAACAAACCAAGGGTCTTGACACCTAAAGCATTGACAATGCTTGTAATTGCATTAATAGAAGAAATGATGATTTCTGGCAGTTCGTTCAACATACCACGATCACTGGTAATTGTACCCAAAGTTTCAATAAGTACTTTGGAAATTTCACCAGCAGCAAAATCAGTATTACTAGTTCCAAATTTATTAACAATAGTTGAGAAAGCATCCAAGTAAGATTGTTGCAATTCCACATCGATATTCTTTTTGATGCCTTTAATCAAAACTGGCAACAAGCTGTTGATCACAGAATCAAAAATTTCTGGTTCACAATTAGCAGCATCTAATTCGTTTTCCAATTTTCTGGAAGCCAAAATGGCGTAATTTCTAGCAACTTTAATAGATAATGCATCAGACAAAGTGTCAATATCTAAAGAGGCAACAATAGAATCGATAAAATAGTTCAATGGTAACAAGTCTAATAAGTCACCCAATAAGGCGTACAATTGGACACATAATTTGTTATCGGGGTGACTGTGAGTGAAAGTATCCAAACTCGACAAGGCAAATGAGGTGACTTCTCTGAATTTGTTTAAAACCACTTCTTTATCCAGTTCATCGTCGATCAAAACCAATGCCATTTTAGTTTTCAATGACGCAAGATCAAATCTGTTGTCAGAACGAATAACTCTAACCAAAAACTGTAACATGTCGATTCTTAATTCAGACAAACCAGATGTACTCAAACTTGCAATACTAGTACCAAAAATTGGACGGGTGTTCAAAGAATCAAACTCTTCCGAACCAGGCTCAAGTTGCTTGATTGGAATTTGGTTCCACAATTTCGTGAACTGTGAGATACCATCCAATTGTTCTTCAGCTGCAAAAGATTTTATGTAACCTTGAACAAATTCGATAATTGAATCAATTTCCCCAATTTTGTTCTTATGAACATTGTTAGCAAACTGCTGACCCATAAGGAACAATATATCGTGCATAGTCAAATCACATCCCAAAGTCTTTGACAAAGAAATAAACAACTTGATACGACGATGTCTTGGAATATGAGGGAAGGCAGTAGTGAAACTAGCTAACAAGAATTCGATTTCGTTGGAAACAGTAGAAGTTCCGTTGGCAGCTAAAGCAGGGATAACTTTAGAAACAGTTTGCTGCAAAGCAGAACTAGAAAATTCATCGTCTTGTCTCACAGTATGGGCACCCATGAATGTAAATATTGGCATAACAGAATGCAAAACAACTTCAGGAGCCAATGAAGCCAACTCGGCAATTACCAACAACAATCTATTTTGCACTTGTGGTGAGTGTGATGATCTGATAGAGTTGACAATCAAGTCAGCTCTAATGAAACTAGAATCAAATTTGACTTCCTTTGCACTTGATTTCAAATTTACAATACTCAATAACATACAGCTGGCCAAAGTTTCTTGTGCATAAAGAACTGGCAAATTACCATCGTTACCAAGGTATTCCAAGTCAGTTAAAATCTTGAATAAAGCTTTCAACAACTCTGGGCTGACAACATCTCTATTCTTACGTAATTCAGATTCCAAGACTTCCAATAAAATAGTAAGTTTCTTCAAATGAATAATGGCCATGTTGTTGATTTCGTCTCTAGCCATTGCTTGTTTAGCAGAGCTGGAGGATCTTCTTCTTCTCTTTGCTGGTCCCTGTTCTGGCATCTGGTCACCAATTTGTACACTCGACAACGCTTGCAAGAACAAAGAGTTATCCAAATGTAATTCCTGTAAAGTAGCCATTGGGTCGAAATCAATCATCTCTTCGTCGATCAAAAGATCAAGGAGTTTGTTAACAATTTTCAATTTGGAATCAATACCTTTAAATTTGTTGAAAATTGCAAGTACTCTATCATTGACAGCAATTTGCAAGTTACCAGAAGGAGATGCCAACCCTTTACATAACCATTCTGATTCTCTGGCAACATTCTTTTCGTTCGATGACAGGGCAGCACCACCAACTAATCCAACCATGGAAATTTCGACATTGTCAAAAAATTCAACTTTGGAAATACTTGCTTGTTCGATCCAAACATTTCTTTTATTGAAATATCCTTCAACATCATCATCGAGGAAGAAGAAACGATCTTCGGTGCCAATCTTGTTGGCATCTGAAACAATTTTCCAAGATCTGGCTTTGAAGACAACTGGTAAATTTGGTATAGCCCATTGAGTAAGAATGAATTGTTTGAGGTATTTACCCAATTTGGATTTCCCATTCTTGGATTTAAAGATATTTTCGAAAATAACATTAACAATTCTGGATGGATCCAATACGACATCCTTAACAACATCTTCGTTTAACAAGTTGCACATTAATATACTGTCTTGGAATGTTGGCAATTTTTTGTCCTTAGTATCACCATATATTTGTTTTTCCAAAGCAAGAGTGCTATTCATCTTTTTGTTTGCATGGATTTTGGTCTTTGAATCAATGACCAATCTCAAAATCAGTGCAAATCCTAATCTGACAGATTTGGAGTTATCAAATAATCCTAACAAGATAATTGGTAACAACAAGTAGAAATCAATTTCACCATCTGAAGTTCTCTTAATTTTAAGTCTAAGAGCTTTAATGGCAGATAATCTGCTCGTAATTGGAACAGCTGGGGTTAAGGCTACTCTTATAATGAATGTCAAGCCAATATCTTGAGATGAAAAGACTTTATGTAAGAAGGACAAGATGATAGAAACTTGAGATTTAATGTCTGAAACAGCCAATAAAGTGTTTAAGCTTTGCAACAAAGAATTGAACTCGGTATCATATTGTACGTTGAAGTAGCTTTGGCCAACAGCATTCAATTTTTCCAAAGCAACCGCATCTAATGTGGTGGCATCTTCAGTTGCATCATCTATATCTTCGGCATTAAATTCACCATCTTCTTCTGCCTTTTTCTCAATAAGAACGGACATAAGTTTCAATTCCAAATCGTCGATTTTGACGTTTTCTTGTTCAAGAATAAAAACAAATAATTCCAGGTTGGTTTTAATAAGATGTTGCACAATTTTAACTAAACTGGTTCTGACTAACTCATCTTGAGTAGTCAGATTTTTCAATACAAGTTTAGCTGTTGTTTCAAAGAATAATTTGGTTTCTAAATCAATGTAGTTCAACAACTTGAATGATTGGGGGTTTGGGAAGGTTGCAATCAAATAAATTATAGCGAACTTGCTCAAGTTGTAGCCACCAGAGCGCAAGTCGTCTAATATTTCAAATTTCAAATGTTCCAATTTCAAGTTTTTGAAGCAATCCAAGATTTCTAATCCACCTTGATGACTATTCCATAACTGTGCTAAAACAATTATAGTTTGTCTGAAAAACCCCTTAACTGCAGATTTGTCTTCCAATATTGATACAGTCAATGATTTTAATAATTCCATTGAAAATGGGATAATGGATGCAAGTACGGATATAATAGAATAAGCAGTTAATTTCAAATCCGAATTGATGGTGGATGAGTATTTTGATTCCGCTTGTGGTAACAACATCAATCCCACAGTTTCAAGAACAACTGGAATATGGTTTTCATTCAATTCATTGATGTTCTTAGCATAAGATGCCAAGACCTGGACCGTATTGGACAAGTAAAACACCAATTGCTCTTTGTAAACAGCATTGTTTCTGATTTGATCGTTTAAAAATTTACTGTAAAAATTAAAAAGATGGAAATCATTGTAAAATGCTTTTAAGATGGAGCTTGAAGGGGGTGCCTTCAACAAGTCTTTGTATCCCATAACCCACTCGAAAATTTTTGGGAAATTTTGTTTCGGAATAACATTCAAAACCTTGACAAAAACAGGTTGTTGATAGTATGGCAATACACTCAATACCATAAGCTCGGCATTGTGAATGTTGGCATGGAATCTTCTTACGAGCCATTCAACTGCTTTTAATGAAGATGTCAAACCATAGTATGGTCCGGCTAAGGTCAAGAATGCATCAATATTCTTATTTAGTTGATCGACAACTTCTTTTGACTGCAAACTTCTATCCAAAGTAATGGATGTTTCTGAAAACAAAGTTTGCTTGAATTTGTTGAATCTTGAATCTAATTCACATAAGTCGTCCAAACCCTCAATTGCAATATCGTAGATGTATTCATAATCTTGTCCTGCTGCAACTTTGGCATCAAAAATCAAGGAACGTGAATGTAACTTTGATCTTTGTTTTCTGTCCAAAGCAATAGAAGCAGTCTTGTCATTTATTGACTGTAACTGCGATGCTAAACTAGACATTGTTTGGTTGTGATCGTTTGTTTTGAAGAGGGTTGTAAAGTTTTTTGTTGTGTAAATTTTTTTTTTTTTTTTCAAGTGATGAGATGGGTGGATCAAGACAAACTGCGAAGAGAACATACACTGAGTATTTCGCATCTAGTGTGAACTAATTTGTGTAATAAGTAAATGTATTTGTTCTACAAATACAACTATAAACGGAATAGATATAATATATAATTATAAACGGAATAGATATGATATATATGTGATAAGAAGCTGATCACAATTCATTTAACAAACCCAGCACCAAACTCTTTCCATAAAGTTCTTTGGAACAGGTGTGACATAATCAAGTTCTTCTTGTTCAATTTCATCCAAGTGAGTAATCAAGTCAATGTTTTCAATTGGAATTACCCATTTGTTCTCACCAAGATACACGCGTGAGTAGATAACATGACCGAAATATAACACAACAACAATTGGTAAAGTGATATAAGCAGCCAAGAAGTCACCAATGTTAAATTTAAAGAATACAGCATAACCGTTGGTGATGATGACAAGCAACAAGAAACCAATTGCAAAGTGGGCACCACCATAAGGAAGTAACTTGGACTTGTAAGGAAGTCTATCAGTAAGGCCATTCAAAACGACAGCCTTTTTCCAACGCAAATAAGCGAAACCAACAGTCGCCCATCCAATGAATCCAGAAATGGTGGATAAGTTAGATAACCAGGTGAACACAGTGGAAGAAGAAGAAGAAACATTCAAGTAGGCCAACAAAGCAAAAGCTGAGGAAACACCAACTGAAAAGTAAGGAACACCATGCTTGTTGACTTTGGCAAAAATTTTTGGAGCATTACCACGTTCGGCCATGGAGAACAACATTCTGGAACTAGAATATAAGAATGAATTACCAGCAGAAACAGCTGATGTCAAAATAGCAGCATTGATGATGTGATTCAATACTGGAATTCCAGCATTTTGGATACCAATAACGAATGGAGAAGCAGATGCATCACTTCCATGTAATCTTGGGTTCTGGGAACTAACAATAACACCGATAATAAAACTACCGGCGACGTAGAAGAAAATCAATCTGTAAATGAAACGACGAGCAGCTTTGCTACCGTTTTGTCTTGGACCAACTGTTTCACCAATGGCTGTTGAAATTAATTCTGGACCTGTAATAAAGGAGAAACCGGATTTAATAATGGCAGTCCAGAATCCTAAGAATCTTCCAGTAGAACCTGAAACCAAGTGCTGACTGAATGCAAGACCATGTTTCCAGTATCTGAATCCTAATCTATCATGGTTTGGTGCACCACCAAGCATAATGACTAAACCAGTAATAATCAAAATAATAAGAACAACAACCTTGATTAAAACCAAACAATACTCGGTTTCACCATAAAACTTGACCGGCAAGAAATTCAAGGCAATGATAAATACAAGGAAAATTGTAATCCAAACGGCAATGTTAACTGATGTGGTCCAGTACTCAATAAGCATACCTGCAGCAGTAACTTCCGCACCAACCAATATACTGAATGAATACCAGTAGTTCCATCCAACTGCAAAACCGAAGGAAGGAGAAAGGTAATCGTTGACGAAAGCAATAGGACCATTACCTGGGATTGGACGGAAAAGGACAATTTCTGCAAAGTAATCCATAATATTATAGACCACGAAAGACATGACGATAAATGCAAGTAAGAAACTGGCAGGACCACAAGTGGCCAAGATCATCCCTGAACCAAGGAACAAACCAGTACCGATAGAACCCCCAAGGGCAATTAAGGACAAATGTCTACTCTTAAGACCTCTTGCAAGCGTTTGTTTACCTCCATCAGGATCGAAAGATGATTGTGAAACTTCTCCGGATTCTTCAGTGTACTTGACTTTCTTTTCATCAGAGTACTGGTACCCCGATTCATGAATTGAAGATACTGATGTGATTAAGTTAGCTTCTTTCGCACCCATTTTTTTTGTTTTTATTGAAGTGTGTTAAGTAGTTGGATATCAGGACTTTAGTTTTTTCAAAAATCTGGAAAATTTGGGGTCATTTTATAAGCTGCAGAAGTGTATTACTCCAATATGAGGCGATAAATGTCCCTAGAAGGCAGAACAATAGATACAAAGTTGTAAAAGAAATCTAGTTGCGTAACGATAAATACACAAAAAGAAAGATAATAATCTGTGGTGGGTGGTTCCGGCATATAAACCCGCAACAACTGATTCGTCCTTCTTATCTCCAAAACTCAAAAGGCAGACTACCACACCACCGTGTCTTCAGATCTCAGTTGACAGTGCTTTCCCCATTTATCAGAAATCTCAAACTTTCTCCTTGTATGAGCTCTACCTTTGATTAACACTCGCTTATTAGAGCTCTTTCTTTCATGAATTGGTTTCATTCTTTACTTTTCTTTTTACGGCTGGAACAAGAACTATTGTAGCAGCAACCCCTCTCCCCACTATTTAGTCCCCCCCTCTATTTGGTTGGACGTCCATTGCCGAATAAAGCTCTTGCGAACATTGCTTTTTTTTTTATAATTAAAGTACAGGACATTTTGGGTGTTGTGCTTTCAAATGTACTTCGATATTGGTTTTGCTTTTACTTTTACTTTTACGTTGTTATTTGATTTTGCGTCTGTTATTTGATGGCCTATAGAAAAACTCAAACGATGATTGCCAGAAAAATTTTCACTGATAACTTATCTCAGGAACAATTTATTGCGTTTTTAATTATCAAATGCCTTTTTCTATTTCCGGTACACCATGTCCGAAAACGCAAGGTATAGATATTTACACTCTTTTTCTTGTCAATTATACAACTGACACACAGACAAAGGCAAAACCTCCACGATCGATAAAACAAATAGAAGTGGATGTTAAGAATAATAATTATAATGCTAACTCACGATTTGTGGGGTATACGGAACTGGTAGTGGGGAATAGTAAGGCAATTATGAATCAGCTCAATATAGAGTCACAAATGTAATAAAAATTTCTGTTTATTGGATGCACCAATAATAAGTACTTAGATTTATTGAGCACGGCGTTTTGACTTCAACAAAAAAATTGATGATGGTGTGCGTGTGCCTAGTAAAGCATGCCGCGACAAATTTCCGGGTTCTTTTTTTTTTTTTTCTTTTCGTTTCATTTGGGGCCCAATTGTTTGTGAAATTAGTGTTAGGGTTGCGGGTAACTGCGATTTGGTGAGTGATCGCTTGTTTTTGCCTCATTTAATCTACTGAGGTTACGGTTACCGAGCTCCTAGAATTGCAGAATTAACGAATATTCCCAATCAACACTTATTTAGCGAGCAAAAACATACGTTTTCTAGTTTTCTATTTTTTATCATTTGCAACACATTTTATTGTCTTCAAACTAAACTACTAAAAACTAAAGATAAACCCCCTTGATTTACTAAATCTAATCAATATCCTATTAAGTTGTAGCATCGTAAAAGGCTTGTAAACCTTGATCAAAACCTTGCTCCCATTCCCAGAGAAATTTCAGCCCTCTTTTGAAACCTTCAAACTCTTCCAATCTGGAACGCTTCCAAGATTTCTTCTTACCAATCTTTGAGCCATTGAATCTTGCAAATGCATCAGCATCCTTCCACGCAGTAGTGAACCCTTCTTTGAAATTGTCATGTTCATATTTCTCGTTGGGATTTTGGTTATCCCAGTAGTTAGCGTGTCCACCAAAGGAATTATTTAATCGTTCTTCGAACTGTTCCTGAGAAGGCTGCTTGTTTGGAATTGGTGGGGGGATTAATGCCCCTTTCTCAGTCATAGTCTTGAAATCCCATTCTCCACCATTTCCTGATTGGAATTTGTATGTCCAGAAATAATATCCACTGGTTCTTTCCGCCAACACTTCACCTTGGCGTTGTCCGTATCTTTCAACTAATTCGTCACGATTGGCATTCTTATCGTTGTCCCAGGATTTTTGATCCAAAACACACGAGTACTCACCAACAAGGATCTCGACACCTTTTGCATCATCATTTAAATTAGTCAACACATCACCGTGCAAGTCATCGATAATTTGTTGCGGAGTCTTGTTTTTATCGTCATCGGAGAAGCATCTATAGACATGTTCATCCAAAACAACCCCAATATAACCATCTGGTCCTTGTTTTTCTTGTACCCACTTCACCCACTGGTCAGCCCACCATCCATCAGAAATAACAATAGGTACCAGAGTGTCACTTTTTCTGATTTCAGTGATACAAGCACCATAGTAGGTAGACTGCTTCTTAGCCGGATCAGCAAACTCGGCTTCATTGACAACTTGAATACCAGCAATGTTGTCGTATTTCTTCAAGTCATTGGCAATCCACCCCATCATTTTTGCAACAGATAGCTGTGCTGCTTCGTTTGTCCAAAATTCTCCCCCGCTACCAGATTCCCCAGAATGACCAGAATTGTTGGCACCACCAGGCAATCCATGGACATCAACAAGTACAGAAATATTATGGTCCAATGCCTTTTGAATGAATTTATCCTTAATAATATTCCAGGCATTCTTGTAAACCTTTTTGAATTTCTCAAATTTACATCCGGCAGTGAAAGCACCCCCGTTGACATCCCAATACCCAATTGGCAATCGAATCGATGTAACATGGTGTTCTTGGAGCCATTTCCAATCATCATCACCAGCAAAGTTGTTCCAATGCTCTTCAAACTTGGATCTGGCTTCGTCTTCACCTAACTTTTTCACCAACGACAGAACAGCATCCAATTCGGTATCTCCGTCCGTTTCGGAAAACAAGTCATGGTAAATCCATTTCTCTAAAACAAAACAAGCACCAAAGTTGACCCCGTAATTCTCTCTCGACTGATAAATTTGTCTAGTGGAAGGCGGCTGTCCTGCAGTAGATGGTGGTTCTGCTTGAGGAATATCAGATGCTTTGCTCTTAAGTTTCAATTTTGAAAATGCTGCTTGCATGGTTGTACAGGGATAATAATTCCAATAAATATATTTTTAAAAGAAGAATAGTACTAAGTCAATTGATTATTTTAACTAAGAATAAATGAATTGGAAAGTTGCAGGTGGGCAATTATGTATTTTTTTTTTGATTTCTTTATATATATAACTACGTGAAGTTATCACTTTGGTTGCTAAGATAATCATTGAATTTTTTAGATTGCTCTGAACCCTCCCTGAGCAGTTAATTTATTGTTGCGACGTAAACGCTGCGCCGCCAGTTTGATTTGTATAACCGAACAAGAAAAAATTATGCATTGTCATCAAAGTAACCATTGTGCTACCCTTTGCAAAGCAATAATAACTTTACCGGCCAATCACGATGAGTCAATCATGGTCACCCTTCTTCCAAAAGATATCCCGAATATTTTATGCCATCAACACCCATCTAACGTTTTTGGCATCTCATTCACGCAGCGTGATTCCATCCTTGGATCTACTACAGAAATTGGATGGTTCTATTACCCCATTAGAGTTATCGATCTATAAGTACCTCTTCCAAGAAGGAGAAATATTCTTTGACTATGTTGACGAGAATCAAGTTATGCTTTCGTTTGTGGAAGACGTGAAAGTCGACGACCAAGGGTATCATCAGACCGCTATTGCTGAAAAATACGAAGAGCACACGCGTCACACAAAACAGATTTTGATCTTTACTTTTCAAGATGCAAAAGTTCATGGAATAGGGAGTATGATGAAAGGATCCGCTAAAAAGAGGAAAAAACTTAACTCTGGTGACTATAAAGTTGATCAAAGACAAGGATTTTTCTTGGACGATAGCAGGTTTCAATTACAACCGTTGACTAAACAGCAGTTGACCAATCTTATAAAGAACCGTAATACGAAATTCAATAGGTTACTAGAAGGTTTCATTGATCAGTATCCCAACCAGGAAGAAGCAGAGAGAAAACTAATTCATGAGGCCACAAAATGTATCCCCGAAGAACCAGATCTTGAAGATATAGTGAAAGTGCTCGAAGATAAAAAGAGCGTGACACCAGATGCTAACGTCACATTAACGACTGAACAAATGATAAATTCCTTGAAAGAATCCAAGTTCTATGAGGACCAAATAGCTTCCGTTCAATTGCTCAATAAGGCGAGACGAGCTGAACACCAAAGTCTAATATCTGAAGTGCAACTGTATATACATCCAAAATTAAAAGAGGCTTTATTTCAAACTAAACGGATTTCCATAGATGATGATTTGTATTCACACCAAGCGACTGCATTAAACACGCTACTAGATCCAAACAACAAATCGCATGTTATTGTTAGTACGCTGACAGCTTCAGGGAAGTCTTTAATTTATCAAATACCTGTTTTGAATTCTATCCTATGGGATATAGATAATGGTTATCAAGGAAGAAGCACTACAGCTTTCTTCATCTTCCCTACCAAAGCATTGGCTCAAGATCAGATGAGACATTTTAAGAATTTCATCAGTTGTCTCCCTTCAGAGTCCAATCGTCCCATTATCGTAAACACTTACGATGGTGATACTCCTTTTAAAGAAAGAATAAGGATCCTGAAGGAATCAGATATTATATTCACGAACCCAGACACAATACATGCGTCAATTCTTCCCAACCATGACTTTGACAGTTGGAAAGAATTTCTCCACGCATTGAAGTATGTTGTCATGGATGAGTTACATGTTTACAAGGGTACATTTGGAATCAATGTCGGATTTGTAATGTCCCGTCTTGCTCGTATTAAAGACAAGCTACTGGTGGATGATAGAATCCAATTCATCTCATGTTCAGCGACAATTCAAAACCCGATTACGCATTTTAAAGTTGTTTGCGCGTTGCATGATGAAGACTCCATCGTGCACGTTGATCAGGATGGAAGTCCTTGTTGTGAGAAGAAATTGATCGTCTGGAACCCTCCTGCGTTGATGAATAATCGTGGTCAAAAAGAGAGCTCCCCGGACCAATTAGTTCCTCGAGTAAGTATGGTTCGAGAACTGGCAAGGTTATTGTTGACCTTGTTGACAGTTAATGATAATTTGCGAGTAATTATATTTTGTCCGATTAGAGTGATTTGTGAAATGCTAATGAAGGAAGTGAGGCATTTGTTACAGGAGGCATTCAGCAAACATGGAATAGAGCAAAGTGATATCATGGCCTACCGAGGAGGGTACAGTAAAAGTGATAGAAGAATCATCGAAAAGAAAATGTTTGATGGTCAGCTTAGAGCTATAGTCGCCACTAATGCATTAGAATTAGGAATTGATTTATCGCATTTGGATGTGGTTATAACTTGTGGGTTCCCTATTCTGAAACTGAACTTACATCAACAATTTGGAAGAGCTGGACGACGTAGAGATGCCAAAGGAAGTTTGGCTATTTTTGTTCCAGGCAAGAGTCCCGTGGATCAATACTATTTGGAAAATCCAGGTGAATTAGTGGGGAATAACTATGAGGATTTGTGTGTTCAAGGTTTGAGAGACATGGAATGTGGCAGATTGATCTTAGAAAAACATTTACAATGTGCCGCATATGAAGAGCCAATAACAGTTACAGATATGCAATGGTTTATGCCCCTGGGTCCTATTGATGTTTTTGTCAATATATTAAAACAGAATCTTCTTCATGATGTTGATGATACTTATAGGACCAACCCTAAATACGGTTCGAAACCACATAATGAGGTATCGATAAGGGCAATAGAGGAACCAGCATATGCAGTGGTTGATATTACAAACAATAGAAATATTGTCATCGAAGAAATCGAACAACTGCGAACCACCTTTACATTGTATGAAGGAGGAATATTTCTCCATCAAGGTCAACCGTATTTAATCAAAGAGTTTAATCATGAGGAAAATTATGCAAAGGTGGAAAGAGTGAATGTGGATTGGACAACCCTGCAAAGAGACTACACTGACGTCGATCCAGAAGAAGTGGAATGTGTTAAACCATTATATCCCCTCGAAGCAACCCATGCTCTAGATATCCCTGCATTTTCAGGTAAGATTAAAATCACCATGAAAGTATTTGGTTTCTTCAAAGTCAATAGAAGGGAAGAAATATTGGAAGTTGTTGAAGTGAAAAATCCCCCTGTCATTGCCCATTCCAAAGGTTTTTGGCTAAATGTTCCTGAAGAAGCATTGGACATTATCCATCAAAAGCAACTTTCCGCGGCTGGGGGTATACACGCAGCAGCACATGCCATAATGAACATGTTGCCGATTCATATAAATGGCGCTCCAGAAAATGGAAGAAATATAGCTGACATGGAGTTATCTACAGAATGCAAATCTCCAAATAAAGAGTTTGCCACCCGAGATAGTAATAGGAAAAGACCAGCTAGATTGGTGTTTTATGACACCAAAGGTGGAAAAGCAGGTACGGGATTGTCGTTCAAGTGCTTTGAAAGCATTGATGAAATCTTGCAAGCAACTTTCAGGAGAGTGGTGAATTGTGGTTGCAAGTGGGGGTGTCCATTGTGCGTGGTTTCTGGTACTTGTAAAGAACAGATGAGAGTTCTGTCTCGTCCCGCTGCCTTGATTGTGTTGGCCTCATTCATGGGGATAGATTTAAATAAATTGAGAGACGAATTGCCCGATGGTCCAGAGCCAAATCTACCAGAAATTACTAACGAAACGATTGTCAGTGCAAATACTACAGTAAGATTCTCGCCAAAAGTCCAACTTTTAAAGGTTGTACGTAGATGAAATATATAGATAGAGTCAATTGGCTCTCTAGTTTTTGATTTTACTTGTAATGAATGATGCCTTACGAGAAAATTTCTTTGCCAAATTTTCCTTTTGTGGTGGTGGTGGTTGCAAGACTTTTCTTTCCTCTGTTGGTCTATGCAGAACCGTGCTACTTGCATTATCGCTGTTAGCCCGTCTATAAGACATACGCCTTTCAACATCTATGCTAGGTGAATTTTCTTTCAGACTTCTACTGTTTTGTCGCGAGCTGTTGCTACGAATGGTTGGCAACAGGTTGCGCCTTTGAAGTGAAGGACTATAAGGAAGGGATTTGGATTTGGACAAACGAAATACCGTTTGCACTGGTTTTAGATAAATCGACGCCAATGTACCAATGTTTAATTCCAATTCTTCGAGTATAACAGGGTTGATGTTGTCATTTTCTGAGTTGATAACCGGGTTATCGTTCAACACAATTTTCTTGGTGTTCGATTGGAATTCTCCATTGGGGCCACTAGCATTCTCTGATGATAACAAACGCCAGTATATAAACCCACGGTCGCGAATATCCGGGTTGTCCACTTCTTCGGTTGCCCATTTCAACACTTGTAAAACAATTGACTCCCCTTGTTCTGGGAACTTCAAGTAGTATTTTGTCACTGCTGTCAAGGTTGCATATTGTACCTCCACTGGGTCATCTATGAATGAAGTAATGAAGTCTTCCAAAATTGACTTTGATTCCTTAATGCTTTCACAATGTTGACCTACAATCCATATAAAGGCAGTCTTGGCATCTGGTTCGTCTATGAGGGTGTAATGTTTGATCAACTCGTTGACAGCAAAGCCAAACTTACCTGGGTATTTTCGTATAATGTTTTTTATGATAATGGCCGCCTCTTGGACTATATATGATATGCCATTGGAAACCAAATCACAAATTACCTCAACACACTGTTCCGAAGCGTTCTCCAACTTCACAGCAAGGTTTCCAAATGCACGGATTGCCTTTCGTGCCATTGATACATCCACTTCAGTGGCATATTCTTCAAGCTCTCGAAGTACCAGACCAACGTTTGACTCATTGGCCAACAAGTAAATGATTTCAAGTTTGGTGTCTTTCACATATATTGGATCATCAAAACGACAATAAAACATCTCGACATCAAAATGGACCAAATCAGATCTTCCCAACAATAACAAGATAACGTTTCTCAAGACAAGAAATTGAGTTTCAGATGGCTTTGATAACAATGATACTAGGGAACTACCCAATCTTTTGGGTAGCACAGGAAGTCGTAATTCTGGATTTCTGGCATAGTTGCAATAATAAATCACCACTTTGATGGCATTCAAGACCACTGAAGAATTCTCATGCTGCAAAGATGGTAATACAGCTTCAATCAAATCCAAGGCCTCATCATCTGTTTGAGGAACATAGGACATCAATGCATTTAAAATATAAGTTTGTTGCCATTCATTTGTTGAGCTTAAAAGATTAATCAATGTCAAAGCTAGGTTCTTGTCAATCGTCAAGTTCAAGTTTCGGTTATTATCTATAACTGACGATAAAGCTGCCAATGCATTCGATACAACCAATGAATTAGAATCGTACAATAGTTCATTCAATTGTTCCACCAAGTTTTCCTTTTCGGCTCTAACGGGATCATGTTGAAAAATTCTTGCTACAGTGAAGGCTGCGGATTTTCTTACTTCTGGGTCCTGGTCCGACAACAGTCTCTTGCAAGAAACAACAGATAAATCTATAAACTCCTTTCTATCAATTGATGACATGGTTTTGAGTGCTAGTACTCGCAAGTACGGAGTTGGGTCATTGTGGAAACGAGAAAGATATGGGATAGCGTCTTCAGCATCAGGATTGGATGCTGCGTATGCCACAAGGAACTCGAAACATAACTTCCGCACTTCAAGATCATCTAGTTTCATTAATGGGATGATATCTTTCATCAAAGATGAAACCTCGTTGTTGTTGAGTATAATATTGGCCAAAACTTTCTTGAGTACCTGTGTGACCCTTGCAACTGGTTTAGATTTCTTGAACGCTTGTTCCAACTCGGCACGTAATTCCGTGCTCTTGGATCTGGTGAATATCTTCCCATCACTCATGATTAACACTGAGTTAAAATAATGAACTATATGGGGGAAAAGAAAAGGGGGCTGTATGGAATAAAAGACAAAACAGGATCAAGCTTCGAAAAAAAAAAGTAAGGACCGATAGAAGAAGAAAAACAAGGAAAATAGGAGAGGAGAGCAACAGGAAAAAAGTTCAACAGGGACGAACACATAAAAAAAAAAATAGACCGAAGATTTCGTGTAAATCATAAGACGCGAATCGGCAGAATAAAACTGGTAAGATCTTCGAATACTAATATCACGTCAAATTAAAACCATAACTACCTTAACTATCTAAAAACAAAAAGAATCAAAAAAAAAATATCAAGAGACAAAAAAAATAACCTGTAACCACCCCTATACCCATTTACAATATAACGTATCCCGAAGCGTATGAAACACTACTCTCGCTGATTTTCCGGACTGGATTGCTTTGTGAATATCCGATCCAATTGAAAACGTTACCATCAGTATGTACGTACTTGTCAGACCTTTCCAACAACTTGAGAATCACAGAAATTGGTTTTTGGCCACAGATAGTATTCCCAGAGACATCAATATAGTTCTTCCAAGCCGCTGATGAACCGGAAGATGCTATTTCAAGAGCCAACTTGTCCAATAACTCGATGGATTGGTAAATTTCCAACCCCTTTGTACGCTGAAACGTCCCCAATGAGGTGATCTCATCGTCCAAAGTATCTAAAGTAACCTTTCTCGAAGGTAAATACTTGGTGTATCCAAATCTTGAACCCCAGTGGCAAAAGTCGGAACTTATTACGAAGTGGTTTTCTTCATTGTCGATATATGGAAGTAACGCGTCAACAATATCTTGCTGCAATTCCTGGTCCATCCCACTAATCAATATTGGGATTATCTGAGGCACCCCATGTGGGGATGTTTCACCCTTGTAATAAATGAATGGTGCATGCATTTCAAAAGAATGTTCATCTTCGTCTATTTCCTCAGACATATATTTGAAAATGGGACCTTTAGATGACTTTAAATTGAGTAAATCTTTAGTGGTGGCGGTGTCTATCGGAATCTTTCCAAGTGGTGTCTCATAGTAATCAAAGGAAGAAAGTAAGGCATAGTTCTTGAAATAGACATGATGAGAAGGACCTAATACGAAAACACGCTTAACTTTGGAAGTATCCCAAGCATTGAAGGTTTCTGCCAAACGTTCTCCTGAATAAGCATAACCTGCGTGTGGCCCTATAAGTATTCTTGCCCCTTCAATGCCATTCTGAGCGTCTTCTCCACTTATTGGGGATTTCAAAGTCTTAGCTTTGTGGAAAAATTCGTCAAGCTGTTTTCTTAATTTGGTCGGACTATTGGTATACCATGTACCAGCATGAGTTGCAGATCTGACACTCATGTTGTGGTTTCTAAAATAGACAAAGACAAGAGTCAATTGATAAGGAAGGGAGTTGCGAGGAGTTGATGTGGGAAAATTGATAGTCCTTTTTTTTTGTTCTTGTTCGGGTTCGGGTTCTTGCCTTCGCCTTTGCCTCACATGCGGTGTATCTATTTGTGGTACGGGAGCGAGAATGATGCCAACATCCTTGTTTTCACTGGGCGGCAAGGAAACACATAGTAAAAATTGTATTTATTTATTTTTTTTTATCCTACAAATAAAGATCACCTACACACGACCGGTTTATAACACTGGCATTTTACAATCTGCCTGTCTACTCCTCTTTTCTTTCTTTTTTTTTTTTCTATTTCTTTGTTTTCAGTACTTTAGTTTGTATCTCCTTTTACAACATGTCTAAAAACCGCAGATCGCTTATCTATTTTTTTGCAACAATTTCAAGAGTCCATGGAGTAACAATTATTTCTTTGTCGCCTTCATAGTAAGTGGAGGTGTTGTGATAATTACCTCTAGCTAACCAAGAACCTGGAGTTTCACTTTCTGGGAAATCTTTCGTGTAGACAGTTTCTTCGGATGGGTCGAAGGAACCAATATCAAATTCGGTAGTTCTAATGGTGATACCAGCTTTCTTAACAGCTTGGATGTAACGAACATTTTCATATCTTCTGTTCTTGACTTGGAAATGTAAAGTCATGTAGTATTTCACACCTCCTGGTATTTGGAGATGAATGGTTTCTGCACCTTTAACTGGAACCTCAACTGGTTCTTCTTGTCCTTCAATGTGCAAAACAAATTTGATGATTTGGAAATCTTCGTGGGTTACGATTGTCATGTTATGAGTTATTCTATAGTAGATATAAGTTGTTCTAGTACATATAAAAATATTTATTCAAGAAGGAAAACCACAAGGTTATTATATAAACCATTCAATAGCTACAATCACTTTGCTACGACTTCCTCGGAGAATTATGTATACTACAGACAGGCTCTTTGGGAGCCCGTATATATTGACATGTGATTTATTTTTTTTGTTTTGTTTGTCCTGAACCTGACTTCTAGATTCTTTCCCGACTTTGTATCCTTAAGAATTGAGCATTGTGATTGTCGTTTACTGTGGGGCTGGGTTAAGTTTGTGGCATCAATCGATTTTCTATCACGTATTAGGTTAAGCTCGTCTCAATCCCGAACCCCCCACTCACAAACGCAAAAAAAAAATAAAATTATTATTATAATTGATAACTAAAATAACAACGGAAAATTTTCGCAATTTCCTTTCACTCAATTCCAGATTTACATGTCTCTTTGAAATATTTCACTTCCGATTCAAGAACTTCTTTTAATTGCGGTATGTTTCTTCCCTTTTCTTCAAAACTAAAATCAAAAATCTGCTTGCTTGAAGGTTCTTCAAAAACATTACGTAAACTCTTGAAAAAACTCTGGGCTAATATTTCTTCTACGTCTAATCTTGCCTTGTAATCCCACTTCAAAAGCTTATCCAACAATTGAAGTGCATCAATGGGGGCAAATGGATACAAGCTCTTCCATTTGACCGGCCTGTACTTGACCCAAAGCAACCCTTCAACTTTCCAATTATATTTCTTGATTGTCTCAATCGGTGGATTTCCTAGTATCTTGAACAATTCATGTATCTGTTCATGCAGGTTCTTTCCAGGAAATAACGGTCTTCTACCGAAGAGCTCGCCAAGAATGCAACCAACAGCCCAAATATCAACTGCTTTGGTGTAGTTCTTTGTAGACATGATTAATTCAGGAGCTCGATACCATCTAGTTGCAACGTAGTTTGTAATAGTGGGGGAGCGATTTTTAAAGTAATTTGGGTTGATTCCCCTTGCTAGACCGAAATCACAAATTTTCAACGTTCCTTGAGTGGTAACCAAAATATTTCCCGGCTTCAAATCCCTGTGTATTACATCAGCAGAATGTATGTACTTTAATCCACATAGGATTTGGTACATAAAACTTTGTATGTGAAACTCTGAGAACTGAACATTCGAATATAATACCCGGGCCAAATCTAAATCTGCTAGTTCCTGGAAACAATACAACCCCTCGTACGGTTTTACATAAACCACATCCAAGTCAAGCAATGTTGCAATCTTCAGAAGATTTAAGGTTAGTATTATTTTTTTAGTTTTTAGGGAAGGTAATACATTCTCTTATCCGAATTTCAATACATACATTTTTATGACCTCTAAAAAACATCATGAATTTAAGTTCTCGTATGGCCCTGATTAATAATATGTCCTTGTTGAATATTTTGGTGACTTTTTTGATAGCTATCTTGTGTTCCATTCCAGAGCTTGAGCTCTTGGTGTCTATGGCGGAACAAACGACGCCATATGATCCTTTCCCCAAAACTCGTACTATTTCGTATCTAGAATCAACTAGAAAATGATTTTCATTGTCTGTGTAGGTAGAGCATGATTTTAGATTGTTATTTTTGTTTTTCACTGAAGCCATGGATTAGATTTAATGAGATTGATTATTGGTTTGTTTATGGCTGCAAAGTATGATATGTTGTAATTTTTTTATTTCTTTGTATTTTTTTTTTCTTTTGGTTTTAAGGTTGTAAAAATAAAATGGTGTTGTAAAACAACCAATACCGTACTTTGTTAAAGTGAGACGGCGGACGGGATGCTTACCACAAAGGTATATTGTAGACATTTCTCAAGTTCGCTATCACTCTGACCAATCGAAGAAAAACACCACCAATAATGATCTAATTAAGGCCCTTAACGTGGATGCCTCCAGTTGGTTTATTATTCTCAGACTTCCTATTAAGGTTAAATAATCGTAGTTGAAAAGCTAACTAATCATTGGAAATCGCTAGAGTAAAGATCAACCTATTGAATACAATTGAGTGTTGAAATCTAGTTAAAGAGTCTGCCTTATAAGACGGAAAATTGACTTTACTGACACATTTATAGAAACTAAGTGACGCTAGGGTTTGGGTACTAAAATGTCCCTTCATTATCGTAGAGACAGGTTCTTTTGTTAGTAGAATGTTGATAATGACTGATTGTGTCGACAGCTTTGTATGTTGGTTTTCTTAGAATATACAGTCTTTCTTTGCATCTAATTCTAACTACTGCGACAAAATTATTCGAATCATTTGTAGAAACTAATGTGGACAAAATTATTAATGCTAATACGCACTAAATGTTCATAATACGCGACCAAATAATTTCACACCAGAAATGTATGATATATGATATGAACTATTAATGTTACGTGGAATAAATAAAATTCTTCTCTTTGTGTGAAGTAGTAAAATCCCTTGGTGTGAAATAATTTATCACAGTAGATTTCAAATAAAAAGAAAATAAATGTATATAGAAATATTATCCCCTTTCCCCTTAGACGACGGTTGTGATGTAATTAGTCGATAGTCTGATACTTTAATAATAATATCGTTTAATTAAAGATTAAACGCAGTTTTCTTACAACTATTTTTTGTTGACGACATATGAACGTGTATTAGATAGAAAGGAACATACCTAGCGCAAACTCAGCTCTCCTAGGTCTCTCTTAATCCCAATCCCTTGTCATTTACAAGTACTAGTAGAATGGAAGAACTCATTCAGTTGATTACAAACAGTATGAATAATAAAATTATAAAAGGATCCTATAACATTGAGATCCATAT
Source organism: Candida neerlandica (assembly GCA_030557875.1). Classification (NCBI taxonomy): domain Eukaryota; kingdom Fungi; phylum Ascomycota; class Pichiomycetes; order Serinales; family Debaryomycetaceae; genus Candida; species Candida neerlandica. The sequence continues at coordinate 120,583 of JANIWD010000014.1, forward strand.
TGGATGCAAAAAGCCAAGCCACGAAACAATTCAACCTAATTAAACCTAGTATAACATCATGTTTACTAGTATCTGTTTAAGTCCAATTGGAAATATTTACTTGAATGATGTCGAAGAAGAAGCAGTTGGTTACGTCACACCTGTTCCAAAGAACTTCTTGGAAAGAGCTTGGTTCTGGGCTTGGTGAAGATGTCTTGCAAGGCAGATTCTCCACCGACAAAAGAAAAGCAGTTCAAAAAAGAACATTTGTAGAACAAATAGATGACATCATTATTTATCGGATGTAATTATTGTAGTCACCAACTTTCGTTTGTTAAACCATGAGTTGCTTAAATCCAGAACATGACCATTTCTTGCCTAAATTTGTCGCTCCGGGATTATATTGGCAACTAAGAAAAATGTAATCGATCATGACGTGCGTGTGCGTGTGCAAAAGGCAAAAAATGATTCCGATAATTAAAAGTTACTAAGCATACAACTCCACTCGCAACGTTAGGTACACTTGACTAGATAAAGATATATATATATATATAACAGAACAATCCTGAGTTTATTTAGAATCATGGTATTGAAGTTGAAGTCAACATCTGAACTAGATCAGATATCACGCAAATTAACTCAAAAAATCGAAAGCAATTCGCCCACATTCCAACAACTATTCAACTTATTATTCGATTTATTAAAACTATTTGATAGTCAAGTTAACATTTTGGACACCCTGGGATATTGTGATTTAGAAGTAGCCTATATTACTTATACCACAGCCATTCAAGTTGTCGAATTGATGAAGACTAGAAGCAATAGCAAGAATATCGACATTTTCTCTGGTATCCAAATCCAGACCAGAAAGAAAGCTAGCAATTTCAAGTGGATTCTTTCCCATTTCAAAGACCTCAAGCCACAGAAGGAAGAGAATGATCCCCTTATCAATAGGTTTAAATCACTAAGTGGAGAGACTTCCCCTCCGAAACCATCACTGCTGGAACACATTTTTCGAGAGTGGATAAGTGCCACAGATCTCAAACTTGCGTTGAACGAAAGCAAGGTATTATTAATAGACTACAGACCACGAAAGGACTATTTAAACAACCATATTAAACACAAGGACTTGGTGCACATTGAGCCAAAAGCAATTGACGCTTTGCCGGATTCGTCTTCCGACCAAGATTTGGAACTTTTGTTAAAGAAATCAATACCACATGATCAGTATAAAATCTTCCTAGAGAGACACAAATATGATTTGATAGTGGTATATAACTATAATTATGGGTCAGTCTCGTCAGATAGATTAAATGGAATCTTGGACTTTGCGGGTAAAACTAACCCATTCGCTAAATTGATCAATATCCTAATGAATAACAAATACATTAGTTCCAGGTTAAGTGTATGTCCCCTGATTCTTTCTGGAGGAGTATTGAATTGGTACAAAACATTCGGAGACAGTTATCTAGAAAGATCTGTTGTTCAAAATGGCAATAGTGATACCCCAGACCATGAATACTTGACGTCGTTCAATGACTATGTTTCCAGCTCTAAGGATGTACCAAAAACACAAACCAAAGTACAAAACGGAGACTATATTCGACCAGCCCATAGAAATGTTACCCAGTTTGACCCAATTCCTGTCAAGAGCGTGTCTACAGTCTTTTCTTCAAACAAAGTGGGTTTAACGCCAACACCAAACTCTCCAGCTATTGCGACTCCCTCTCCACCACCAGCAGTAGCAGTTGGACCCCCACCTCGTTATACTTCATCTCCTCCTCAATCCCATTTATCGGAAAGAAAGTCTCCTAGTCCTATCACTAAAGAAGTTACTGTTCCTTCCTCAAAATCACAATTCCTAGAGCTGTACACCACAGGTTTGACAAATTTAGGAAATTCATGTTATATGAATTGTGTTGTTCAATGTCTTGCTGCAACACCACAGCTAACTTCTTTCTTCTTCCCCACAATCACAGAATCATTTACGGACCATTCTTATAGACAGCATATAAATGTGAGTAATAGGTTGGGAACTAAAGGTCAATTGACAACTAGTTTTGTTGAGTTGATTTTAAACATGCTTAATAATAACGGGAAATCTTTTAGTCCTTCCAAATTCAAGAAAATCATGGGCTCATTATCTCCATCACAACAGTTTTTAACCTATGACCAACAAGATTGTATTGAATTCTTGAACTTTCTTTTGGATTCCCTTCATGAAGATCTTAATAACGTCACTATCTGTGATCCAAAAGAAAGAAAAATGATTACGGATTTGAGTCCAGAACAAGAAAAGAACAGAGAGACATTACCGGTCAGATTAGCGTCCACTATTGAATGGGAAAGGTATCTTAAATTGAATTTCTCAGTTATAGTGGATTATTTCCAAGGGCAACATTTATCCCAGTTGAAATGTTTGGAATGCGGATTTACTTCGACTACTTATAATTCATTTTCAATTCTTTCATTACCTATTCCTCAGAAATTGAACAATCTGGGCAAAGTCCTGTTAAATGAATGTCTTGAGGAATTTGTGACCACTGAATTGTTGGACGATAACAACAAATGGCATTGCCCCAAATGTAAAAAATTCACTAGGCTGACCAAGAAAATAGCAATCACAAGATTACCACAAGTTTTAATTGTCAATTTCAATAGATTTAAAATGACAAGCACGGGTGGGTTTAACAAATTGGAAACTTTTGTAACCTATCCTGTTGACGAAGTGTTAGATATGACACCATATTGGCCAGATGTTGGGTCCCGTATTAATGAAAATAGTACCATGTCAATAGAAACAGAACAAGAATTGTTGAAATCGTTTCCTGTTAGAAATCAAGTCCCTCCATTCAAGTATAAATTGTTCGGAGTTGCTAATCATTTTGGTAATTTAACTACTGGTCATTATACGGCATATGTTCATAAACAAAGTGATGCTAAAAAACGAAGAAATTGGTGTTATTTTGATGATTCAAAAATCACATACAATGTTTCCCCATCTCAAGTGGTCAATAAAAATGCCTATTGTTTATTTTTCCAAAGAATATAGATGAATTCATATACATATATATATATATATATTATACATTTCTTTCTTCCTATTTAGTCAGTTTTATCAAAAATTCGTAATCTTGGATGATTTCCAACCACATGTTTACTTACACCTACCCATAACCAATCCACTTTATCATCATGGTTTACATTTATATCCCCATGGAACCCATCAACAAAACTTCTATCATTCACCGTTATATTCGTAGTAAAATTGATAAATTCATTAAAGATTGAAATTGCAGACCAAAATTGTAATTTCCTCAAACATGCCACTAACAAACTCGTAACTTGTCCGCCATTATAACAATGGATATAAATCGGTTGATATTGATTATGGATAATATATTGTAATGCTTGAATAGCAATATCATAATCCAAAGGCACACCTCTTTTTTTACCCTTACCAGATTGGGCACATTCCAAATGGATTAATTGAATTTGATTTTCTTTAGAGAAATTATATAATTGAGGATCAGTTTCAGGTGTTATGGGTTTGGGAGTTAGGGAAATTATGGTTTTTAAGTGTAAAGTTTCAAGATATTTAAAGTTGACTTCTCGTGGATAGGCACCTCGATATAGATTCGGTTGGACCATACTGAATCGAAGTGGTGGGACGTATGTTTCGGGTATAACTTGTGTCATTGTATTTGAAGTCAAAAAGAGGGCTGATGGTGAACTGAATTGTATGGTTTGAATGGAAATCATGGTTGATTTAATTTTTCTTTTTTTTTCCTCCTCCTTCTTTTTGGTGGTGCTGCCAAATGTTTTTTGTTTTGGTGATAATTTTAATAGTCTATAATATTAAACAAGAGTGTATCAAGATTATACAAGGAATTTTTATATTTCGTCTATGTAAAGATATTAAAATGGTTGGGGAAATGGGAATTAATTATGAAAATGGAAAATGGAAAATGGAAAATGAAAAATGATAATGATAATGAAACAAAAAAAATTAAAAAAAAAAATTATTACATTAATTTTGGTTTTTTACAATCTTCAACATTGGTTGCTAAAACATCCTCAATTGACCAACGAGGTGGCTCTCCTGGGATTTTAGAACCACCAGCAATACCACTACTGAATTTCAAGAAGATCAAATCACCAATATCATTAATTTTAGTCAAGACATAATCTAAGTCTTCTTTCGTTAATGCAGAACTAACACATAATCTGGCCCTACCACTAATCAAAGGTGTGGCAGGGTAACTGACAATGACAACAGCAATACCCATATCGTAAAGCATTCTGGAAACTGCTGGCATCTTGGAGGGAACAAACAACAAAAATGGAATAACAGGAGAATCGTCAGCACCGTAAACAATAAAACCTAACTTTTTCAATCCCAATCTCAAGTAACGAGAGTTGAATGCAATTCTTTGTAATCTTTCTTCACCTTCGCCTGGGTTCAAATCACCTTTAATAATTTTCAATGATGAAATAATTTGACCCAAAACTGGAGGTGGGACAACTTCAGAGTAAGCTTGAGTGATGTAGTTGATTCTTAATTTGTCAATGAATTCTTTATCACCAGCTATATAACCACCAGTAGCACCAAAAGATTTGGTTAAAGTACCCATTAAAACATCAACTCTAGCAGGATCAACAGAAAAATAGTCACAAATACCTCTACCATCGGGACCCAATGCACCAATAGAATGGGCTTCATCAACAAACAAATAACATTTGTACTTGTCCTTTATTCTAACAATTTCGGGCAAATTACACATGTTACCTTCCATAGAATACAACCCTTCAATAGCTATGATAATCTTGCTCCATGGACGATGAGTCTTTGGTTGACCTTGGGCAATTTGGTTACGTATAAGGTTTTCTAAATCCTTCATATCATTATGTTTGAAGACCTTGACTGAAGCACCGGATAATCTAATTCCGAATCTGATCGAAGCATGATTTAATTCATCGGAAATAACCAAGGTTTTAGGATCAGCAACAGAAGAGAAAAAACTGGCATTGGTACCATAACCTTGACTGACGATAATGGCATCTTCTTTACCAACAAAATCGGCAATGACTCTTTCACATTCACGGTGTAAATCAGTAGTACCACTGTAAAGTCTTGGAGAACAACCAGAAGTACCGTAATCGTCAACACATTTTAAGGCATAATCAGTACAAACTCCACTTGATTGAGCAAAACCAAGATAGTTATACGACGACAAATTAAGACATTCTTTAGAAGTTCCGTCATACAAATACCCAGTCTTGCCATCTCTTATACGATTGAAACACTTGATAAATCTTCCTGGAGCACCATGGATTGGTCTAGCAAAGCAATCATCAATTCTTGTTTTCAATCTACGGACATAGAAACTTTCAAACCCATCATACCAAGGTGCGTATCCATCTTTTTCGATTAAATCCGCATACTCTTTAGGCTTGAAAATTTTCCCAAAAAAATCTCGAATATGTCCGATTATAATTAAGATTAAGAAACAGATATAAGTAGATATTAAGATAGCATAAGGTGGCTCATCATCAATAGGGGTAGGCAAAGGTTCGCCCACGGGATGTTTGGAGACGTATAAGTATTCTTTGGAGGTCAATTTACCATACTCTAAATTGCTCTTAACATCTAAAGGTCTGTTATCTTCGGGTGCATTGGGAATATATTTGGTATAGTGTTTTACTGGTGGTTCTTGGGGTTCTTGGGTTTCCTTTTCTAGGGTGGTTGATGACATGAATTGGAAATGTGCAAGTTTTGGTTGTTGATGTGAATTTAATGAACAAGAAAAAAAAAAGGATCAAAAATTGAAGAATAAGCCAAACAAGCGAATGTCTAATTGAACGTGATGATGATGGGGTAATGTAATACTTAAGATGCTATTTCTTATGTAATGGGTTGTGGTAATTGTTGTAACTTGCTTCTTTAAATACAGAAGGAAAGACAATCTGATATTCCTTGAAATAGTATAGGGAAACAAGTGGTGAGTGGATGGGAAGGAACGAATGAAAAAAAAAAAAAAAAAAAGTACGCTCTCTTCTGTTTTGGTAATATGAAAAGGCCTCTCTTTTGCTGTCTCCTATTTTTTTTTTTTTTTTACTTTCCCACTCCAACTGTTGGCTTTCGGTTCCATTGTTAAACAAAAAAAAAAAAAAACGAATTGTCGCGTTACGTTTAATAAATGCTCACATGTAAAAAAAAAAAACTATGATGTTATGTACACGACTGACTAAAATACGTCTTGCAGTAGTACATACACAAAAATCAGAGTGACCCAGCCACCGACTCTTCCAATCACATTTCCTACATTCCCTCTATGTCTCCATCTCACCGTCTATATCTTGCTTGGGTGCTTGTGCTCGGGTTTCGGAGTTAATGTTCTTGTATTCATGAAGGTCATTAATATATGGTTATTACACGACTTGCCATTCAATAGGCTTTTACACTATGCACACGATATATGTATGTATTAATATTATATTTCTTTGTATATTTTTCTTTCTCGAGTTAATCGAGGAACAACTTTATTTCACCTTTTTGGGCCTGCCTATTTTGACCACTCTACTTTATAGGTTTTATAATCTCTATTATTTCCATCATTCAACAACTGTATCAAGTAATCATATTTTGGCAATTCCCATTGTAGATGACCAATGGAAATGACAGTAGTGTCTTTTAATTCATTCTCGATGAGTTTATGTGCTCTAATCATTACCTCTTCGTCATCCATACACGAAAATGCTTCATCCAATATTAATAAGGTTGGTTCTTTAATGATTGCTCGCAAGAATAACGCCAATTTCTGATCCGTCATAGATAAGTCGTTGAAAATTGTATCTCCATATTTATCAAGTCTATCTTGGAAAAGCAGTAAGTATTTTTGTCCCACTTCGGAGATAATTTTCGGATCACCTTTAAACATAAAATTCGAATTGCCAATGTTGGTGACTAACCCATTGTAAATAACCTCCTTCATTGTTTTGGTATGTTGTGGGACCAACGCGTGTAATTCAGGTGATGAGATCCCGATTCTATTGTTTATATCAAAAAACGTAGTCCCGCATCCGCTTTTTCTAACTTGACCATTAATGGCAATCACTGATCTCCAAGATTGAGGATGGTCAGCTGTAATAATGGACAATAATGTGGTTTTACCAGTACCGTTATCACCCAAGATTCTCCATTTACTGCCTCGAGGAATTCTCCAATTAAATTTTTCAAATATCACCAATTTTTTATAGGAGACTGATGCATTTGAAAACTCGATATGCAAACCATCTTCATTAAAATAATTATTTGCTATTGGAACTAGTTGGGATTGCTGCCTGTGGCGCGATTCATGTGCCTTATGTGAAGTTTCAAGACTTTGGATGGATGCTTCATACTCCGGGAAGATTATTTCCTTTGCTCCAGAGAGTTTAACCCCATTTTCATCAACATAACACAAACAATTGATCCAGTCGGGTATATCGTCTTGAACTCTTAATCCAAGTACCATACTTATATCTAACTCTTTGCTTGCATTTTTCAACGCATCGCTGACACTTTTGGTATTGGCTGGATCCAAGCCTAAAAATGGATCGTCTATGATTAATAATTTTGGCTTTGTCATCAACGATTTAGCGATTCTTGCTCTTCTTAATTGTCCATTACTCAAGCTGTTTATCCATTTATGTTGTAAATGAGCTAAACTAAAATGTTTTAATAGACTATCGACAAATTCAGTTGAAATGTCCCTATTCTTAGTATTGTAATTGTTCAACCCTGTTACATAATTGTACACTGAATTCACATCATCCAGCATTTCTAATTTCCCCTTATAGGAATATGACTCATATCTTGCTGACATGTGCACTTTATCTAAACCCGAAGCATCTCTAAAATTCAAAAACTGTAATTGTGAAGAAGAATCGTTTATTAACGGAAAGGTTCTAGATAATGGAGGAGTCGGTATATAGTCACCGGCCAAGATCTTTAACATAGTAGTTTTGGTGCTTCCAGTAACAGCCCAGGTTGCAAATTTTGCATTGGTGGAAGGTTGACAGATCTGGATGTCTGCAATGGGATTTGGGTAAACGAATGGGGTTTTCAACAAGAAATCCTTTTTAAACTTGGCATTTTGAATTGCAACAAGGCAATTCTTTAGTGGTGAATTTTTACTCATTTGACTCGTCAACAAAGAATGAGAGACTAAAGGAGTTGGTTAATCGATCCCTTGGGTTGTGTCCAGTTGTTGAGAAATTCTTCTGCCAAGCAACTTACTCCAGTAAACCAAAAAAAAAAAAAAAAAAAAAAAAAGAACGGAAGCACAGAACAAACGCAATACGTATCTAACGAAACAAAACCACACAATTATTTTTCTCCTTCTTCGTGTACCACTTTTACTATATCTTTAAACCAATTACCTTTCCATCTCTACTGAAAATGGATTATATAGACCCAGTTAATACTCAAGAAGTTCCAGAAACCAAAAGCACATCTTCTCCAACTGATACGCCTGCTCCTGTTGAACATGATGCTGCCACTGTCAAAACAGAAGAAACAATTGAGAAATTAGAATTAGAAATTGATAAAGCATATGGATTAGTTGAATCCAAATTCCAGGAATTATGGTCCAATACATCTAAGAATGTTGAAAAAATCAAAATCGAAGAACAAAAGCAAAAATTGATTGAACAATTGAATAATACTAGAAAATCATTAAATGAAAAGACCAATGAATTACATGTCCAAGAAAACTTGAAGAAAATTGAAGAGAATTTAAAACAAATCAAATTGGATGATTTTACTAAATCTGCCAATAAAGCATTGGATTTATTGGATTCGAAATTAGAGATTGTTGAAAATGAAGCCAGTAAATATTTTGGAAGTTTCACATCATTTTTGTCAAATATTGTATCTGTAGCACCAGGAACTCCAAAAGGTGAAGAAAATGAGACTGATAACAAAGAAGTTTTATTCAATTCATCCTTGAACCAATATACCAATTATGGTACCACTAGATACGAAAATGATTTGTTAAATTTGCATACAACTGAAAGTGTTTATCTTGATGAAAGTTTAGATGATGCGAAAGAAGTTAAAGAATTTAATGCAGACGATAAGACTAAAGAAATCAGTGCATTATTGGAAAAATATCCTACTACATTAACTAAAACCATGAATGATTTGGTGCCTGTTAAGATTTCATATAATTTATTTTGGTATAGATATTTCAAGAATGATGATAAATTGAAAGACCAAGAGAAGAAAAGAAAGGAATTGTTAGCAAAGAAGGATGACTCAAAGAAGGGTGGAAATCAAGATGATCAAGATGAAGAAGAAGACTTCACCTGGGATGATGATGAGGAAGAAGAAGAAGAAGAAACTGATGCTACCAAGAAATCTGAAACTAAGAAAGAACCTAAAAAGAAAGAAGATCTGAAAGGAGGGGAAACCAAAGATGAAGAAGATGAGGATGACTGGGAATGACTTTGATATGTAGTTAATGATGATCGTTTTATTGAAATACAAGGTGTGACATCGTCTTGCGTAGTAATGGAACACTTCGTCGCATAGTGTTGAAATAGTAATCGTAATAGCGATAGTTGTAGCGTAGTGTAGTGTGTTTTGGCACAAAAAAAAAACCAGTCTATGTTGACTTTACAAAACAAAACAAAACGCTCCCACAATGTACTGTATGGTACAGTTCAGTGTAGAATTTTAAAATCCGCCTCCAACTACAAACAAAAAAAATTGTGATAGCATTGCTAATTCCACCGACTAAGACAATAAAAAAAAATCAAACCATACATACCGCTTCGTCCATGTCGATGAATAATCTATATACTAAAGACTACCCCCCTTCGTGTGGTAAGAGATCGCTTTCGTTCACCCAATTACCACGATTACCCCAAATGACATCAGCATCAGCGTCAACATCATCAACAAACGCAACAGTAGGAAGCACGTCTAATCCAGCAGCGGCTGCGGCCGTAGCAGCCACTTCACAATCAACACCGGCATTACTTAATACACCACTGAGCAAATTCAAAAAGACAACAATTGTTGATCCCCCAGTTCCGAAAATAGAAATTGATAAAAAAGGAAGTAAATCAGATGAATATTCTGGTTCATCATTAAACTCGGCAAATAGTGATATTATACAGAGAAATCTCCCACCACGACGAGTTTGGGTTAAGAAATCTAGTGGAAACCCAACAACTATTTATTCATATGTTAATGACATAGTGGATGATTTGAAATCTGCAGTTGTTAATAAATACCCAAATAGTATAGGCAGATATGACGATGCTGCAGATTTGGTAATTAAGATAGATTTAGGAATTTTAAAAACTCCGGTATCACCTAGCATGAATCGAATGAATAATAATAATAATCGACCATATGATAATTTTTTAGTATTGGAACCCGATCAGAATGTTTGGCATATATTGGACCATTATTATCCTCATGGTATGAGTATGATTGAAGCTTTACTTGTGGATACTCCAACTTTTACATCGGACAACCAAATACAGCCACCAACTCCTGTTTCCGCTTCACATAGTCTTAATAACAATAATCCTTATAATAGTGCTAATGGTGTGGGAGGAGAGCGACATCTAAGTATGGTTGGTTATAATTTTAATAGAGCACAAGGAGTTAAACACCCACAACCAGTACAACCAAATAATTCCAGAATGACAAATTATAAGGTATATCCAGCCGCAAGAGCATCACATCCACACAATAGCATTAATAAAGATAGATCGGTTTCGCCATCTGCGTTGGGATCAAGAAATTCTCCTGTTTCTCATAAACGTTCATATTCCAATCCAGTTTATTCTCCTGTTTCTAATCTCATAATGCAACCTCAACAGCAATTACAACCACAAATGATGCTGCCATATCAGTATCAACATCAATATCAACAACTGCAACAACAGCAGCAGCAACAACAACAACAATTGCAACAACTACAACAACAACAAGGAAATAATCAACTGGCTGTGTTATTGCTACCTAAGAATTTTTCTTTGGCTAATAATAGTAATAGTAGCCATAAGGCAAGACTATCTGAAGATGGGGGTATCAATGCAACTATTGCTGAAAGTTCACCTCAAGAGGAGGACGAAGATGAGCAAGATGAACAAGATAAATCTAACACTAATTTTGGCCGTAAAGAAGACGATGATCAAGAAGATGAAGATGATGATGAAGAAGACGATGAAGATGACGATGACGATGAAGATGAAGATGAAGATCCAAGATTTAATGAGCAACGTGATGATTCAAAGACAAAAGCTAAACACAAACCTGCTCCATTGCCGTTAGCCAAACTTAACAATAATGCTAATTCTAATAACAATAATAACAAGAGTGGTAATATGACTGGTACACCAAAATCAAGTGATTCTACGACTGATAAAGTATTACCATCGATTTCTGTTTTGGTTGTTGAAGATAATGCCATTAATCAGGCAATTTTGGGAGCATTTTTAAGAAAAAGAAAGATTCACTATACGATTGCCAAAAATGGACAAGAAGCTATTGATAAATGGAAACAAGGTGGTTATCATTTAGTTTTAATGGATATTCAATTACCAGTTAAATCAGGAATTGAAGCAACTAAAGAAATACGACACTTGGAAAAATTAAATAAAATTGGAGTATTTGACAAGAATGAATTAAACACTACCAAAGAAGAAATTAATGAGAATGATCTTGACAATGATAATGAAGATTGTAATGAGAAAAAATTAGATAGTAAACTTTTCCGATCCCCAGTTATTATCGTTGCATTAACTGCAAGTTCTAATAGTTCCATTGATAAAAAGAATGCCCTTACTGCTGGATGTAATGATTATTTAACGAAACCAGTTAATTTGGTCTGGTTACAGAATAAAATCACTGAATGGGGTTGTATGCAAGCATTGATTGATTTTGATGGTTGGAAAGACAAGAATAGAAGATTGAATAAGACTTGAGAGGTGAAGAAATTGAGAAAGCAACTGGTAAATTTATTGTTGTTATTGTTTTATTTCTGTTTTGTAGTAATATATGATGACTTTCTATTATTATTATTTTGTTTCTTTTTTGTTACTGACAATGATCTAGATTCGTTATAAGAGATTGTTTGTGGCTATATTGATGTGTAGCACTGTGTTCGCAAATAATCTCTATTATTAACGAGACAACAATGAACCGTTGCGTTTTAGTATTTGATTCAGAAGGTCGGTTAAGGTTTGTTTTCGGTTCTAGATCTTGAGTAACGAGTAGTTTAATATGTTATCGGTTATATATTTAACAGAAGGGACCATGGGTTGGTATTTCTTTTTCTTTTTTTTCAATTAATTGTCTATGATGTTTAATTGATGATTCATGCTGGTCTACAGTGGCAAATATTTTGAATAAAGAAAAAGCAATGTAATAGGAGAATAGGAGAATAAGGGTATAGAAGAGGAGTACAAGAATAAGAGAGAGTGGACATTACCATGTTACTTGGAAAATGTATTTGGATTTTTGGTTCATACCACATGATAGGTTTGTTGGTTGATTCGCGGACTGATAGATAGGGCGATTAGTAGATTGGTCGAATGGTCGAATGGTCAAATGGTCAAATGTTCAAATGGTTGATCACTCGACTGGTATATTGGTGGCAAAATCCTGCGACACCATGTTTACACTTGCCTCGGCCTTCTTGTGTTCAAGAAAACATCGGAGTTGGTTCTGGAAAAATTTCAAATATAAAGAAAAGTAATATAATGTAACAAAATCAAAAAATTCAAGTGGAAATGTAAGAAAAAGAAATTTATTAAACATTTCTCGTAAAACAACAAAAAAGAAAAACGGAAAAACAATCACGGCGATATGTAACAACTATTATTCTGCAAAAAAAAAAAAAAAATCTAAAAGCTAAATCAACAGAATATGAAAGAATGACGTATCAAATCAGAATGCAAAACAAAGGGATCCTATAAAAGAAGCATATAAACAAAAAAGAGCCGCCGAATCAGAATGTTTTATTAGTGGAGAAAAAGTGGGCGATCTAATTTGTTGAGTATGTACGATATCGCCCTCTCGTCGTCGTCTAATTTTGCTATATGATTTACAGTGGGTGTGTGTGTGTGTGTAAGTGCGTGTGCGTGTGTGATGACCTGGTTTCTTGGTTCTTTGTTATTGAATTTTTCACTTTTGTAGATTTGCATATTTAAGGATTTGCAGAATAGCTTGATTTTAGTTTTTTGGGTATAAGATACATGAAGGTTCGGAATTAAGAGAATCGATGATATTAATGATCAACAGTAGTAATGGCAACTAGAGGAACTTTTTGAGGAAGCGTGCATGTAACAAAAAAAACGGATATGTAAAGCACCAACTAATGAAGAGAAAGCAGGAAAGAAAGAATTTTCACTTCTTCGGTTAAAGTTTTTAAGATCGTATATAGTCACTTTATGATCTTTATAGTTTATAGTTTCTTTATTTCTTTTTGATTCTTTATGATGAAAATGTGATAGGTTTGTCTAAGAACTGATGAATATGTACATCTTGCATGTTCATTGTTTATTTGTGAAAATTGGTGTAATTTTGAACTGAACTTACATTAAATTAAATTAGATTAAATTAAATTAAATTAGGGCCAACTAATAGAGATTGAGTTATTATTATGGATGACAAAATAATAATATAGGAGGAGGATAGAACTAGGGCTAGAGCTAAAACTGAAGTTAGAACTCAAATAGCATCCCTTCATTCCAACACAAAACTCTTTAATTAAGTTCCAAGAAAAAATGAATAAACTCATTAATTAAATTGCCAAATTGGGTTTACTAATTGAACTGCACACAAAATCACAGGACAGTTAAAAAAGAAAAAAAAAAAATTTTTTTGTTAATATGTATTTGTAAGTGTATAGGAAAAGTTTCACAATTGAACTTCTATTATATCTTCAAATCAGAGGATGTGTTTCTCTTGATTGTGTTCCGATATTGCAACATCAGTTGAATGTGTGTATGTATGTATGTATGTATGTATGTATGTAAAGTCTAGTCTATGTTGATTAAATCTAGATTCAATATTCTTTTAACTACACAGAAATTCTATTTCGTTCTGTCTTTCTCCAACACCACAATCACTCAGTAGATAGATATACATTAACATCAACAAAACATTTTGCAGTTGTACTACTACTTCCGAGGTATGTAAGCAAGTCAATGCCGTTTGTTTTTCGTTGCATATTTAAATTGTTCCGAGTATAACCCCACTATGATATATTACATACACATAAGAATGACACACACGACGGGAACTATTAGACTAGTTCTCCCCTGCTTTTTGCCATTTCTTTTATTTTCTTTTCCATTGTCAATTACAAGAAAAATTGGAAAAAAAAAGCAATCATTGGTGGGACAGTTTCAATTCATAAATCAAGACAAAGGAAATGTCTAAAACAAAAAGAAAAAATAGGAGTAAGAGTATGGTTCGTATTATATTACATAGGATGTTCAACAACTAATTGATATGGTTAGGAGAATATGACCTATCACATCAGGATTAGAGTTTAGGATAGAGCCATTCGAAATTTCAAGCGGCAATACAAAATAAAATAAAATATATGAATGAACAATACATGAACAAGAATTCCAAGATGCAGGTGATATTAACGTTGTGAAACTAGCACAGTAAAAAAAAAAATCAATATCCAAGGAATCGGTAGAAGTAGTATGAGGCACTGCTCCCCCTTCCCCTTGCCCGCCCCTTGTTGATTCGATGAACAAGACACGTCAAATAACATACATCAGGGTATTGTTTATTAAATGCCCTTTAAATAAAAGTCCGTGGTAACTCTCGTTGTACTTTTCAACCAAAGGGAGAGTGTGTAAGGGAACAAAAAACTAAAACTAAAACTAATAAAACGATCGTATTGTTTTCAATTGCATGGATGGATTTTTGCTATCAGGTGGTACACTACCTGTACATGTGCACGACATTTTCTCTGCAAAACAAATTAAAACCAAAGTGACACAAACCAATACAAACAGAAGCAATTTTTTTTTCTTTTATTAACGGCCACAGAAAAATATTTTTTTTTTCAGTTCTTCACGCACGACCCTTGTTCCAACAAAATCAATTTACAGCTTTTATACAGGGTACAAGCCGAACGAATGATGCACTGACTATGAGAAAAAAAATCTTTTTTTATCTCCATCTACACTTTGGAAATGACTATAGAAGAACAAAAAGAACTGTTATTAGGACCGGTTATAATATAATAAGGAAAGTCTAGATCATTCATTAAGTAGATAATTAGTCAATTAATTAATTAATTAATTAAGCTGATTAATTAATGAGCCTAATTAAACTATTTCAAAACCCTATTAAACTCTTAATTCTTATTTTTTTTTCTTAAATAATAGGGGAAACAGCCGAAAGGCAAATCTTAGTATGATTATATTATTATTGTGTTTAAGGTAAACTTTGTTCCCTTCGTTGAGGCATAAATTACAGGCACCCTTGTTCTCTTCCTATCTATATACTCCCAATCGAATGAAAACTGCAGACAATTACAGTTTAACTTTCGAACCATCTCCCTACCGAAAATATTTACATAAAAAAATGCCACGCCAGGCTACGCCCACACTCTGTACGAGAGAATTTTACCTGAAGCAGAAAAACAACCGAGTCATTCCTTTCGTTGTTGACCTGTTTTGTTAGTCGGGTTGTTTGTTGAAATGGATGTTGTCAAAATGAACACTACCTATTCCTTTCTTTTTGTTTTTTTTTATCGTAGGTGCATCAAACTGTTTACATTTTCAATGCAATGGGGAAACTAGGGTAAGTCTAGATCTACGGAATTTTCCCCAAAGGAGTAATTTTAAGCCGCAATTTCTTGATTAGGTGGTTTGTGTAACTATTTCAGATGTAGTGGTAAATGCATAGAGGTTAATTAGACAATTATTACCTATCAACCACAAAATAGAGTATTGCACAAAACCGCAACAACAGAAAAAAAAGCAACACTTGCCTTAGTAAGGTGTGTGTGAGTAAATGAGTGTTGCCATTGTTAAGTGTGGTAATAAATAATAAAAAAAAAAAAAAAAAAATTTTCCTGTGCCTTGAGTTCGCAATACACACAACTGCAATTCCATCAACTTATAAAAACCAACTCATATTTCACTTTCATGTTTCTCCTTGCATAGTCCTCTCTTTTTTTTTCTCTCTTAATATATATTTATTTAACTCATCACAACTACGTTCTTTAATTATCGTCCCAAACCCAACTATTGTCTTTCTTTAATCAATAATCAGATAGTTTGTCATTCAACGTTATCCACTCCTTTTTTTAAATAACTACAAGTTCAACTACTACTAGATAATAATCTCAACGTATCAATACATTCGATCACTATGCAATACTTAACATTATTGACTATTTTATCAGCTGCCTTGGCAACTCCATTGCAACATCAACACCACCACCACGCTCGTCAAAACATCAAGAGAGCCATTGTTACTAAGGTCGTCTACGTCGATTCCAACGGTAATGAAGTCACTGGTGCAGCCACTTCTACTGCTTCTGCCACCACTCAAGGTGAAATCGTCACTACTCAAGCTGCTTCCAACGTTCAAGCCACTCAAGCTGCTGCTTCATCAGCATCCTCATCATCTTCTTCCTCCGCCTCCTCATCTGCTTCCAGCAATGATGTTGCCGACTCTGTCTCTTCTGCTGTCTCAAGTGCTGTTGGTGGTATCTTGGGTGATTTGTCAAGCTTTGTTAACCCATCAACTAAATTCGAAGATGGTGTTTACGATTGTGATTCCGTTCCAACTGGTCAAGGTGTCATTGCCGTTGATTGGATCTCCGGTTTAAACGGTGGTTGGACCACTATCATGAATGAAAATGGTGATACTTCCTCCACTTGTAAAGACGGTTACTACTGTTCTTATGCCTGTCAAGCTGGTATGTCCAAGACCCAATGGCCATCTGATCAACCATCTTCTGGTATTTCCGTTGGTGGTTTATACTGTAAGAACGGTAAATTGTACAAAAGTAACAGCGATAACGATTACTTGTGTCAATGGGGTGAAAACAATGCTCAATTCGTTTCTGAAATTTCTAAAGATGTTGCCATCTGTAGAACTGATTACCCAGGTTCTGAAAACATGAATATCCCAACTTTGTTAGAAGGCGGTAGCAGTGCTCCAGTTTCTGTTGTTGACGGTGACACTTACTTCACTTGGAAGGGTGGTAAGACTTCTACTCAATACTATGTTAACAATGCTGGTGTTTCTGTCGAAAATGGTTGTATCTGGGGTACTGATGGTTCCGGTGTCGGTAACTGGGCTCCAGTTGTTTTAGGTGCCGGTACTACTGGTGGTAAAACTTACTTGTCTTTGATTCCAAACCCAAACAACACAGAACAACCAAACTATAACATTAAAATTGTTGGTGATGATGTTAATGGTGATTGTAAATATGAAAATGGTCAATACAATGGTTCTGGTTCTGACGGTTGTACCGTTACTGTTAACTCCGGTAACGCTAAATTCGTCTTTTACTAGATAGAGTAAATTACACTCATACATTTATTGTATTTACCATTTCTTTTTCCAGCCGTTATCTGATGTTTCCCACTTTTTTTTTATTATATATTATTTTTTGATGTTGTTTTTATTCTATTACTGGTCGGTGCATTAAAATTCCCTCTTTTTCTTTCTTGTTTATATGTACTATGTAATATTTAGATACCAAAATTCTTTTTCCATTATGATTATTCTATGAAGTTTGTACTTTTAAACTAATCTCATTAGATATGATCAATAGGAATGAAGGGTTTTTTTTTTACCTCTCATTTTCTCTCACATGTTGTATTAAATATAAAAAAAAAATTATTAATTTATTTATTCATTCATCCAAATGCAATTGTATTACAATAACTAATAATTAACTCATTATTTGTCTTAAATAGATTAAATAATGATCCAATTTGCTCATCTGGTAATGGCATAAAACTATTTTGGATATAAAGCTGTAATAATCCTTTGTGTTTTAATTTCTTACATAGAAACTTATTTAAAGTAGATATTGTTTGACTTGATGATATTTTAAATACCCTCGGTTGTATGGAAGGCGTTGAACCTATGGGTACAAACCGTATCATGATCTTTGATTCAACTGTCGTGCCAGATGGTGATGCTTCTGGTGTCCGTGGATTTAATTCATGTAGTTGCAGTTGCTGTTGATGATGATGATGTTGTTGTTGTTGTTGCTGCTGTTGTTTAGATGGCAATTTCTTCTCTAGTATTATGGAAGTAGATAATGGGACTTTAGTTGGTGGTAACTGTTCATTTTGGAAAAATGAATGTGATGGTGATGAGGATAACGAAGATGATGATGAATCATCGTCTTCTGATTGGATTATTCTCGACATTTGCGTTGATGTTACAGTTAGTGATAGTTGATCCCTCTCTCTCCCTGATGTATTTCTTCAAACCATGTGCCAAAAAGTTCTATGCCCTAAAAAACTCTCTGACGCAACCTAAAAAGTGAGAAAAAAAAATATTACGGCCACCAACATTGTTACTTTCCACCAATTCACGTTGAAACTTCAACTTCAACTTTCATTTTATTTTATTTAATCTGGTATCATCATTTCATTAATTTTGTTGCTATTATTATCATGTCAGAGACTGATCATTCCGAAACCAGTGAATCTACAATTGAACCTTTTCAATTTGATAAGATTTTAGAAAACCTTGAACATGGAGCAAGAGATGCCAAAGAATCCAATGATTTTTTATCCTATTCGACTTTGCTTGATATCTATTTAAATGACCCAAGCAAGTATTCCAATGATGAAAAGGAACAATTAATGGGCCATTTGTTGGATATTTTAACCAATGATAAGGAATTGACTTTTGAAATTGGTTGGGATTTACCCCAATTGGTCATTTTATATATTGAATCCGATTATGATTTTAAAGGTCCAATTAGATCTTCACCTTGTGTTTATAAGATTTTGAAAATATTCGAGATGTTAGCAATTAATGGAAACCTAAAAGAATTGTTCTTAAAGTGTTGTGAATTATTAAGTTCCCTTGCGGTTTCCGCAAATGATATTCACGAAGAAGATGGTAAAAATGTTCTGATATCAGCTAGGGAAAACTTTTATGAAATTAAGGTGTATTGTGTGTTTGAATTAATTGATTCTTGTTTGAAAAGAATTCAAACATTATATCCCTCAAGATTTTTAATGATGGCAATTACTGCATTTATTAATTTGATTTATAACTTAAACAGAGGTGAATTTACCGGATTGGGAACATATCATTTTATTTTAAAGAGAGCATACGGTTTTGCCAGAAACTACATTAATCTTCCGTTACCTGATGATATTGATGTTTCAAAAGAAGATCTTGACAAGATCACCAAAGATGAGGAATACTTGCAAAGAAAATTGTTGACAGGATTTTTAACCAATGTTGTTTATTTAACTAATATTAAATGGGCAGAAGGTTATGCAATGGATCACTTTAGTTGGTTACAGAGGCAACAACAACAACAGCAGCAGCAGTCGAATTCAAGATCAAAACTTATCTTCGAATACGAAGTCGACGCAAGCCTACCTGACAGATTTGTTGAATTGGCATATTCATTTGATATTGAATTATTAAAGAATTTCCAGACATTTGTAACAGATTCTCATAATTTACTTATTCCATTAGATCAAACTAAATCTTCTGAAGAACTTACTGGGTGGTTATTTGAAAAATTAGTCATTGATTATCAAAAAACTATCTTTACAAATATTGTGAGTAATAGTGAAAGTAAAGAAATTAAGGATTCCATAGTTGGGAAATTAATATTATTTACTCATTTAACTGCCACTAAAAAGGAATTCAATAAACCAACTATGACAATACCTGATGTTTTGGCCATGACATTAAGGTTAATTATTCCTCAAATGGTCAGTTCCAGTTTTGTAAATTTTGGATCTTGTGATTTAGTTATATTTTGGATTTGGTTCACCTTATATCAACAACAAAAATTAAACAAACTTAATGCATCTTCATTGGCAATGCAAATTGAAAAAATCCCAAAACCTTTATTCACAATTTTCTTACAATGTATATTATTCATAATCATATCAGCATTTGAAGTTGGTGCAAAAAATAACAAGCCAAAATTTAGATTTATGGTATTGACTTTATTAACCAAAATTTTAATTTTGAGTCCTAAATTGGGTTATGAATTTATTAAGGATTCTTTATTAAATTGTCCATATGAATCAATAAAACCTTCCTTAATTGGTGTTTATAAAGAATTGTTATTAAATTCAATCAATTCAACAACAACTGAAGTGGAATCTTTGGAATTGGAGAAATTAAAAATATCAAATGATTCAAATAGTAAAACAAATGCTCCTCCATTACCACCACGTGAATCAACAACAACATCAACAGGATCAGGATCAGAAAAATCTTATGCATTGACGAATGAAAAATTGAATGATTTATTAGAATTTGTTGAGCTTTCAGAATCAGAAACATTTATTGAAGAAGAAGAAGTTCAAGATGAAGTTGAATATTCAATCGATCCAAATAGATTATCAACCATGGCTTCATTATTGAATTTATTAATTTCAATCAAGAATGATAAATTAATCAAATCAAATATTGAAAAGATAAAATCTGAAAGTTTATCACCTATTGAAGATAAAATTAAAAAGGTTCAAAATTCAAGTAAGAATCAATATGAAATAAATGCTGCTGATATGTTACAACTTGCAATTGAAAGATTTAAAGAATAATTGTAAATGTGTTTATACATTTGTAATAACATATATATATATATTCATATGTACATACATCATGATTACTGTTTAGTTATTAGTGTTGTTGTCGATGATGATGATTATCTCTTTTTCTTAATTTTGGTGACGGTTTTTTCATCAACTAATGGACCCCAATATACAAAAAATCCTTCTTTGGTAGATGATATATCTTCTTCAATTTGTAACTCTTCATCATCAATGAATGGATCTTCGAAATCATATTTCCCAACTTTTCGAATCATTTTAACTTCATGTTGTCGATATAATTGTTCCTCAGTTAATTCTTTTCCTTTCAGATTTAATTGCCCTGATTCTTTTCCTCCACCACTACTACTACCACTACTACTACCATTAACAGTATTTGATTGTTGTTGATTTTGTACCGATGCAGAAGATAATGAAGGATTTGGAACTTCGATAATATCTTCATCTTCGTCGTTATCATCCTCGTCATCATCATCAATCATATCATCCATTATATCAAGGGCATTTTTCGAATTAGGATGCATTATGCCCCATCCATATTTTTCTTCGGCTAATTTTAATACATTTACAATAACTTCTGCTTTACCACCTGGTTGAGGATTTTTGGAGTTTAATAGTGGAATATCTAAGGCAATTATTGGAGCTTCTTTCTCTTTTTCCTTTTCCTTCTCTTTATCTTTTGATTTCTCGGATGATTTATCATCTCTAGCTGGGGCTGGTCCATCTTCTTTAGTGATATCTTCTCCTTCATCGTCGTCAATATTTAATAAATCTATAACTGTTGGACGAGAAACTTTAACGGGGATAACAGGATCATTTCTCTCCGTAGTAGTTGACACACCGGTTGTCGATGATGAAGGAGTAAGAGTGGGGGTAGTAGTTCCTGGTGTAGATTTTTTTTCTATAGCTGGTGATTTTTGAAGTGTTTGGGATTGTGATTTTGCTCCCAGGGTCGATTTAGATACTGCTCTAGCGGCAGTAGTTGAAGCGGTATTACCTTTTGTTTGTGATGTAGTTTTTTGAGGCAGAGCAATTGTTGTCGAATTTTTAGCTTGGATTGGAGCTGCGGCAATGGCTTGTACATTGGCACTAGTTGTAACTGCAGGCTCCTTTGTGGATTGTTGTTGTTTTGGGGAATCGGTTGATGTTTTAGAAGCTGGTGAACCAGATCGACGTTTTTTTGGATCAAATACTTTTAGTGTTCTTTTTCTTTTGGTTCCATTAGAGGCAGTCGAACCAGTTTGGCTTGTGGGTGTTGTTATCTGTGATGGTTGCAATTGTGGAGGTGCTGGTGGTGGAAGGTTACCTGACGTTCCTTCATCAAGATTTATGATTGAATTGATAGATGTTTTGCTGGGTGATGTACTTGTAATTGGATTTAATTGAAAATTGGTTTGAAATTTCTTAACTTTCTCAATTAAAAGTGCTGGAGTTGCTGTAATTGGAGTAGGGGAAGTAGTAGAATTCTCTTTCTTGGCTCTATTTGACTGCATCTGTTGCACCCGTGGCTGTTGTGAAGTTGATAATTTCGATTTAGATGTCGTTGACGATGATGATGTTGTTGATGATGATGATTGGCCACCAGGAGGGGAGTTTCTCCTAGAAATTGCAGGTGACGGAGTATCACTAATGACAATAACTTCTGGATCTTCGACAGTTAGATTGATTGATGTCTTATACTTTGAGACCATTTCCAGTATTGGTGCCGAGCGTTGATTTCCCTTCAGCCCATTTCTATTTGCATTAGATGTTGATGACTTTGATGACTGCGATCCTTGTTGTTGTGGTTCTTGATGCTGACTAGGGTATGAAGAGGACGTCCCTGAATCTAGTAAAGAAGATATGGATATATTACTATTTGGTTGTGGCATCTAGAGGGGGTGGGTTGAATGGTTGCAAAGATTTTTTTTTGTAATGTGTGTATGTATGTATGTATGGGTAGATGTATATATAGACATAAATAAATATATAAAAAAAAAAAAAATTGTGTGTGGGAAGATTGTTGTTGGATTTGAAGGTTGTTCTGTTGTTCAAGGTGTGTTGTAATCTGTTCGCACTTTCTTTTATTTTCTTCTTAACTATGGCCAGGTAAATAAATTTTATAAGGCATTGGCTTTAAACTGACAAGGGAAAAAAAACTCTGCAAATGTACACGACCACCTCGTCTTTTGCTCGTCTTCTTTGTCTTCGTTTTTTTTTGTCCCTTTTTACACGCAGATTGTGGAGAATATACATATAGTAGGTATATGTTAGGTTGAGAACCCCGGGTAGGGGAACTAGACCTGGGTTGAAACCATATATTGATTTGATAAACGTAGGAACTACTGAAGAAAGAGTGATGCTAAAGGATATGAAATATACTTGATCGTGGCTAAGAGGAGCTGAGTATCCTTGAAATTGGTAGATACACGTCGTTAGCTGACAGTATACAGGGACCAAACAAAATAAAAAGTTGAATATATATATATGCATATTGACTATGCTCTATCTAATTGAATGATGTTACTATGGAAACCCAACTTGCTTAAAATCAATGAAGTATCACTTCCGTATCCTTCCAATGAATTCATTGTCAACTGACCGTTCCAATAATCAGCATATACTGAACACATTGGTAATCCCATACCTAAATGATAATGATGAGGTCTACCCATCAAGTCTTCCAATGTAGATTTCTTCTTAGTAGTATCAACTTCATCATTATTGTTGCTGTTGTTTTTACCAGTACTTTCAGAAAGACTTGTATTTTGAAGAATTTGTTGTGCTCGTGGAGTAACTATGGATGATCCACCAGCAGTAACTTTCAAATTTGAATATAATTGAATACCAGGGATACGGTGGAAATTGGCCAAACTTTTTCTTGCCAAATTTGGGTCTTTACCAAATGACCATATTGATTTTAATTTATCATGATTTATACCACCTCCTTGATCGGAAATTCTGAACAAAACATGTTTTTTCAGGTCTACTATGGTAACTTTAACTGGGGGAAATAATTTGGAAGTTTTGGTTGAATGTGTTTTTATAGTTGCTTCGAATGAGTTCCGAAGTATTTCATGAAACATATATTGTAAATGAGGTTCCATGAATGGGAAATGAGTATTCAAATCACCTTCGATTTCCAAATCTGGCATTCTTTCTATTTCTGGATAACTTGACTTCATAGAATCTTTCACCATTTCTACAACGATTTTTAAATGATCCACTGCCTTACAATCATGGAAGATTTCTCCCAAGTAATGAGGAGGTTTCTTGTCGTATGGCTTCTGGTTGTAATTATTTGATAATGATAAGTGTTCTTCGACAATAACTCTTCTACTGATTCTGGATCGTAACATTGTACTCATAAAATTATTCAATTCTTTTTGGGGTAAACTTTCAGCAATGGCAACTTCCAATGCTCCCATCATTAAATGGGACAAATTAAAAACATGGTCATCCAAAATACTTGATAAAGTGGCACAGAATTTATTGTTTTCTTCAATGGTATGGATTTTGGGGATTTTTCTGAATGCATTGAACAGATGGTAATAACTTTCATAAATCTGCGCCAAATGGAAATTATTCACTACCCCAAATGGCAAAGTTTGTAAATCACGGATCCTCAATGCTAAACGAATCGGTAATTCAATACGAACGAAATTTGCAGAATTAAGGATTTTCTGTCTCGTTATAGTACTTCCAAACCCGGCTAATTGTCGTAATGAAACAGGGTGTGCATTTCGTTTCAGGTACTCTAATAAAACGGAATTTTGATAGAAATGTTGGGGATTTAGGATATTCGAATAAGTTGGGAAAGGTCCAAGGTTTTTAAGATATTTTGCTATCTCTTCTTTACTTGAATCTGATAAATATTCTTGAATATATGAATATTGGGTTATGGGCTGACTATATGAATTAAATCTAACTGCCGTTAGACTTTTTGAAGCATTGTGTCTTAACATAGTAAAGGTGGTGATAGTTAGTATTAGCAACTGCTATTACTATAGTGAGAATAAAGATAAAAAAAAAAAAAAAAAAAAACTTCACGTTCTGGAAGAGTCACACAGAGTGAGGGAGCGAAAAATTTTACAACCGAATGTCTTTTCTTTGTGGGCCCGTTTATTTTTTTTTTTCTTTTGTCACTCCACATTTCGGATGAACGCAAAGAACAAAGAGGGAGGACTTTTGAAATTAAAGTATTCACATATAATAAATAATAGTTATATTAACAACTAGAAAGTAGAACTAAATAGACACATCTTACTTTCTTTTTATATAATCATTGTATAACCCTCTAAACACTTTAGCCATGGAATGTCGACCAGTATAGAATGGAACAAATCCAATAACGATCAATGTAGTGTATAACCAAATCAAAGATACCGTAACATAACCTTTGAAATAAGATGCAGTGAAAATCCAATTTCTATATAATGACATTGGCCAAATAACCCAGGTAATCAACAAAATGAAAATAGCAGATGCAGTAGCCACTTTAATCCAGAAATCTAATTCTTTTGCGGTTAATTGTTGTGATTGCTTTGGATCAATTTGATCTTCAGATCCATTTCCAGTTGCATCTTGAGAAGATTGTTCCGAATCATCAACTTTAACTTTCACATCTTCTTCTTGTTTTTCAGTAACTGGTTCAATAGATGAAGTTTGGGAATTTTCATCCTCATCATCTTTGATTGTTAAATCAAGTTTTGATAATTCATTCCAGTCAAACTTTTCTGGTTTCACCAAGGAAATGATTATACTAGCAACACCAGGTAGTAATAATGCAGTTAAGGAACCCCATAATGCCGGTAATTGTCCACCTAAAGTATCAATGTTGATTTCTCCATAGTAATGATAGGCAGTTGAGAGCCAAACAGCGATAGCAGCACCTAAACCGATCAATGGTGATAAGAAAGCAGCCCAGAAGGTTTGTCTATCCCAAGTGATGGTGAAAAGCAAAGGAATAACACCAGGACAGATGATGATTGGATAGAAATAAGTATACCATGTCATGTTAACACCAACATAATGCAACATAATACAGAAACCAGCAATACCAAATCCAAAGAACACACAACCAACATGAGCAACACGAATCATAGACTTGTTTTTAGCACTTGGGTTAATATATTTCTTGTAGATATCAAAGGAAAGGATAGAAGAAACAGAAACCATTTGAGCAGAAAGCGTGGAAGTAACAGCTAAATAAATAACCAAAAGCAAAGCTCCGACTGCACCATCACCTAATGTAGCTTTCAAAACATATGGCAAAACATAACCGGAAGCAACTTCATAACTGGTCATTTTTCTAGGATAAGTTGGGAAAGAAGGATCGTTTTCTAAGAAATGCAGGGCTCCACCAGCAATGGTACCAATTGGCCAAACATTTGAAAAAATAAAGAAAGCAGTAAGCAAATAAGCAGGAACAGTAGCTCTTGGAGAAGCTGAAAAGGTTTTTTGCCAAAAAGCTGAATCCATAACGGTTAATCCAAAATTACCTGCAGTTAAAACCAATCCGAAAATAACAGCACCTTGGGATTTACCAGTAATAATAGAACCTTCATAGTTACCTTCAACGTATTTAGTTGAAGCAGCGGTAACTAATCTTTCCCACAATCCATTCAATCCACCGACTTGATCAGATGTTAAAACAGCGGTATTTAAATAGCACAAGATGATAAGCAAAATAGTAGTGTGGACAAAATCAGTTAAGAAGGTTGCTTTCAAACCACCGACAACAGTGTACAACAACACACCAAATGGAATCAACATAGTAGAAGCAACAATGTGCAAGTTACCAGCAATAATAGAAATTAAAGAAGCGACAGTCAAAACCATAGCAGAACTGGAAGTAATGTTACAGATCAATGCCAAAATCAAATATAATACATGAGCTACTTTACCATATCTAGCTTCAACAACTTCCAAACTAGTATGAGCAGTAGGGATTTTCTTTTTAGCATGAATACCCACCATTGACATCACGGCAATTTGCACTGCTAAACCAGCACCAAAATAATAAGCAGCTTGGATACCATAGTTATACACCTGACTATTTGACATAACGAATTCGGTGGCCCACAGCCAAGATGAATACACTGCCGATGCCGAAAGGAATGTACCCACCGATCTATTAGCAACTGAAAAAGTTTCGGTAGTTCTGGCATTTTCATGTAGGTATTTTTGCAACAAGATGGTAGTGATGATCATCCCAATTGCAAACACGGAACCGACCCCGACTAATACACCATAACCTGCTCCTTGAGTTAATAACTTAACTGGTGTTTCTGTATCTGACATGATTATTAAAAAATCCAATAACTTGAAAATATTATGCGGTTGTTGATATTGTAAACTAGATGAATTGTAAAAAAAAAACGATATGCACATGCATGTCTATATATATATTCATTAGAGGTCAACACAAAATAAAACCATAAAAACGGCTGAGAAGGGGCTTACTTAGGTTCGGGTCGGTTTTTAAGAGACACAAAACACATCCGATGTGCTGATTAGGCAAAAGAAGTAGCATTTCGGCTATGAATAATTGTGGTTTACGTGCAAACAACCCGCCAAAGTTGTTGTTGTTGCGGCTGCCCGCATATATAAAACGGTTCCAATGGTGCAAACTGTGGCTTCGATTCGATGTTTTTTTTTGTTTTGTTTTTGTGACATTATACCATTGACGCTTGTGCTGTTTTGCGTTGTTTTTGCAGTACATTTCGCAACTCTAAAACCTATTACAGCTATTATAACTATTACAATCATTGTTACTGGCCAAGAAAGAAAGTTATTTCTAAAGGTTGAGAGCGATTGCGACACATGAGGAGGAAAATAAAAAGAAGGAGGCATTGGATAAATAGTATTATTATCTCACAAGGAAGTCAAATAAGACAAGCCAGAAAAATAAAAAAAAAAAATTGTGGATACCACAAATTGAAGAAGTTTGTAATTCGTGTGGTTCATCCTGATTTTCTCCATATTTCCCTTCCTTTTAAGGTGGTGGGGGTACAAATGCTTGAATACTAATACCACAGAGATAACCATTATCTATAATCAGTGTGTGTATCGAATTTTGATGTGGATGATGTAACAACGGCTGTTATCAATACCATAAAAAATAGATTAAGGTTCACACACAATGATAACCTTGATTATTGTGGTTCCTGGTTCCACCAGAAAACACAACTGCATATAAGCTGTATCGGGGGGAGGAGTAGAAAGAATCATCAGGAAGGTTCAATGGATTATTTTATTTTCATTTCCTTCTTCTTAAAATTATTTTTTTTTTTTCGAATTGTTTGAAATTCCTTGCCCCGCCAATATTGTTTATTAATTAATACAACCTAATAATAATCCATCCCTCGTGTAAATTAACAAAACAAAAATGACAGTGTTACATATTCGCTAGAAATATGAGAACCCATTATAATCACTAGTGAGTTAGTAAATCATTTAAAAAAAGAAAAATATTCCAGATATATGGAATAGAAAGGGGCCCTTGTCCTTGCGTAGAAATAGATTATAGAACATGCATTGATCTATGCATGTATAATTGTTACTTTAATGCTGTTTTCGGTGGTATTGTACAAAGACCAAAAGAATTTTACCTGAAGAAAAAGGCAAAAAAAAAATACTGTGGAACCTTTCGAAAAATATTATTCGTATCAGAAATAATTTTTTATGACATTGGGTGTATATGGTTGGGACAATGATGATTTCACGTGAAATTCTCTAACTCTATCTATTCTTCTTCCGGGTATGTACATTACAATTAGAATTGTTAGAGAGAGGACAGGATAGAGGATAGATGGTATATTCTGATTATGTAGTATCACGTTCTGTTGTACCATTTTCACAATATATAAGTGATATATGTGGCGATACCACCATATCGATTGTTTTGTAAATAAAAAGTTTACATATATCTCTCAATAGTACAAGTTTGTTTTTATATTTGTAGATTCCGTACGAAGTCACGTGTCATTAGTAAAATATACATTACACAATTTTAGGCTGGCCAACAACCTCCAACGAAATGGGCGTGTGGCGTAGTTGGTAGCGCGTTCCCTTAGCATGGGAAAGG
Source organism: Candida neerlandica (assembly GCA_030557875.1). Taxonomy (NCBI): domain Eukaryota; kingdom Fungi; phylum Ascomycota; class Pichiomycetes; order Serinales; family Debaryomycetaceae; genus Candida; species Candida neerlandica. The sequence goes on from JANIWD010000014.1 coordinate 149,450, forward strand.
TCATGAGTTCGACTCTTATCTCGTCCATTTATTTTTTTCAATAACTAGTTCATGTTTCTAGTCAGTAATTTTCTCTTTTTTTTTTTCAATTTGTCAATTAAAGAAGGTAACAACCTGAATCAGAAGAGATTAACATTTAGAGGAGGTCTGTGTGTAAAAGGGGGGAAGATAATTTGTTGCCTTTTTTTCTATTAATTATGTTTTTTTTTTTTTTGGTGAATAATTGGTTTGATATTTCGAACAAAATGTTAAACAGGAAACAGAGAAAGGAAAAAAATAAAAACGGTTAATTAACTCCGGATAATTGAAGGAAAAAAAACGAAACGGAAAAAAGGATCATAGCCAAAAAAAAAAAAAGTGTCTGAAGCACCTAGGGTTATGTTTAAGATTAAAGTTTTTTTTTTATGTTTTCGGAGTTCATTTTCCAACAATGAGAATGATAAGGAGAAGGATTGACAACAGATAATGATGACCTCTCTAAGACACAGATGATTGACCAGCCCCCCTAAACATGAAAGAAGGATAAAGGACTTGTTTTATTTGATGTGATCTGTGTTGTTGATAAGACTATTTAAAAAAGTGGAAAATGAAAAACAGAACTTAGATATTCCTTTGTTGATGATTGTGTCCTTTTTTTTCCTTCTCCTTCTACTTCTTCGTGTTTGACTCCATTGTTCACTAATGGCTATAATTATTAGAAGGTAGTATTGTGGCATTCTGGTAGTGTTATACTGTAGTGTTGTAGTATTGTAGTATTGTAGTATGGTAGCATTTCTTATTTTGTGGTTTGGGTGTAACCAAATACTAAAAGCGAGACTGATTGGTTGTTCATAGTAGAAGGTTGAATTATTTTTTTTAATTTTTATTAGAAGAGCTTATTGTTCTTCCCCAGATTTTCTGAATCAATATTGTTAAAATTAGATTAAACGAACACAAAATATTACTCAACATAACTTATCCTAACCCTAATACAACATAGTAATTGTAATAGTAAATTTCGGAGTATATATGTTTCAGACACTTTTCATTTCCATTTCCTGAAGCGGTAAATTCTTTTCCCAACAAAATCACAAAACACAAAAACACAAAAGCACAAAACTGAAGGAAAAGAAAAGAGAGGAAGAAGAAGAAAAAGAAGCAAAAAAAAAAAACAGGTGTATTATTAAGGAGGCGTTTTTTTTTTTTTTTTTTTCTTAATATTACCCCAAACGTTTTCTTTCTCTTGTAAGCAAGATGTATTAACAATAAATGATCAATAAGTAATTAGGGTAAATTAACAGTAACATCTTAGTGGAATAAATTGCCCACCGGAAAACGCACATTATAGCCGATAAAGTTTTATCCTTTGCCCCATTATTAAATTTTTGTTGGCCTTTATTTTCTTTTTCCTTTTTCCTTTTTCAACTTAATCATTCACACACACACACATTCTTGCACACATACACATCCACACATACATCCACACAGACAGAGAACATTAAACACACCGACACGACACCGAAGGAGAATAAAATAAGGATAAGAAGGATATCTAGGGATATAAGGGGGTATTAACCTATTTTGGTCATCTTCAACTTAAGATCTATTTGCCCCTCATTTTTTTCCCTGTTTTAAATTTTTTAATTCACTTGATCCAGGCTATGGTAATCGGGTCAATTGATAATTGATAATTGATAATCGGTAGATGATAACCGAATAATAGAAAATGTAATTCTATTTCACTCTTTTTTACCGCCCCTTTTAATCCACAACTCTCCTTTGTCTGCAGTGTATCATATCAGTATACATAATGTACACGGGTTAGTTTCACACATGCGCCATGGGAGCGTCATTGTTTCTCGGAGTTTTCATTTTGTCGCGATTCTCGCCAGGGAGCTAAAAATTTCTCCTTACAATTTCATTTGAACCGACAAGGGCGACGTCGGTTGTTTTTGTAATTGTGTGACGATTCCATTTTAGTTGTATTCACTTCTACTCTCTCTCTCTCTCCCCCTCTTGATTGAATTTATGGTTATAACTAAGCGATCTAAGTGAAGATAATGTATTATTGTAGGTGTCTAACCTTATCTGGGTCATATACAAACATTAAGCTTTCTACTTTATGTATTGTGGAAAAAATAATAATAAAAAAAAGTGAAATCTGGGGAAATTTGACAAAAAAAAAAAATAATAAGAAACGCTAAGAATGTTAAGCAATAATTGGAAATACAAAAAAACAGAGAACAATAAAATAAAAAATAAATTATTAAAATTTTTCTATCAATTAGTTTCAGTTGCATTAAGTTGGATGTTGTATTCAAACGTATCATCTATATATTAATAATATATATTAGTTATTATTAGTGGTAATAAATTATTATTGATCCTACCTCAAAGATAGAGATCAGACAGAAAATCACCAAAACCTATTGTTTCGCCCTACCCCTTGTTTGTGTCTGGCTTTGCGCTTGCATGAAATTATTTTCTTGCTAGTATACGACTTTGAGTTTGAAGTGTTTATACTATATCAAGTAAGAGAATCTTGTATAGGCATATTTTATCCATGACGTGTGATGCTGAATGCTTGACGTATGGTTATGGTCACCAATCTACACTTATGGATGGTTTGCTGAAATTTTAGCAACAGGAGAGCATGGATAATACAGAAAGAACAAGAAAAAGATGACGGTTTTAGCGTGAATTAAGCTATTTTAGTTATTCTGCTGACTTTAACTACAAGCTTTTTTCTGTTGGCTTTTTGTTTTTCGTGGGGGTGGGGGAGTATGAGGGGCAATTGGCGGGGTGACTTTGTGTAATGACTCGCGTCATTTGTTCTGTGTTTTGCAATTTGTTAGTCATCGTCACACCGGGCTAGATTATACTTAGTCATGGTAACAACGTATGCATTCTGTTGATACTGCTATGTATGTGTTATGTGTGTATAAGTATTGTTCTAAGAAACGACGTATTGAAGATAATACACATTCCACACACCTTGTTTTACTTTAACCCTTGCTTTTTGTTAAACTACAACTACTTGTCAATTCTATAAAAGTATAATAAATTCTCTGATCCTTTTTTTTTTATCTATCTTCTATCACTTCCTTGACTTTATTATTGAATTCACCTTTCAAAATCTTATTATCCCCTCACTATCTTTAACTACGACAACCCTATTCAATCAGAAGTATAGAATTATTTTGTATCATATTTTATCCTATCAAATCAATATTATATCGTCGTATTATTTTCCATCACTTATTCCCAATCACTTAAAACCGGATACACATATACAGAACCAACGAACGAAGCAAAGAAAGGAAGATATATAGACAATTTCCTACTACAAGATCCTGATTAAATTATCCATACTTCTACTTGATCTTAATAATAATAATTATATTACTGTTATTGGCCTTCCTTCCACCCTTTACTCGTGTATTCATCTGTTCATTGTACTCGCCCCCCTCTCTCGTCCCCCACCACAAAGTACAAAAATTTTTTTCAGTCAATAATTTTTTTTGTCCGTTTTTGTTCATTTTTGTCTTTGTCCTTTTTTTGTTTTTGTCCTTTTATTTCTGTCTTATTTTTTGCTTTTTTTTTTTTTTTAACTTTTCCTGACTTTCTCGTTGGTGGAAAAAAGAAACAGAAGTACCAAAAAAAAAAAGAGGAAGAAAGAAATAAAGAAACATAATATCATCCACTCTTTCTGAAAGGACTCACCATATTCAAATTCATATTTATATTCATATTCATATTCCCAATCCCAATCCCTTAACTGACTGATATATCATACACTCATTTGTCAGTTTTCACCACATACCCCTACCCGCACAAAATTATTACCTCGATAAAGATGAACATGCAAGCATCTGTATCTGTGAATTCCCCCTTGTCTACCATGTCTACCACTTCAACTGCCATACTGGAAATCACTCCAATACCAACTCAGCCAATCCCTAAAAAATCTCAACAAATCAGAACAGATAAACCTAGACCTCATGTATGTGCCATCTGTACCAGGGCGTTTGCAAGATTGGAACACTTGAAGCGTCACGAAAGAGCCCACACAAATGAAAAACCCTACCAATGTGCCGCGTGTGGGCGATGCTTTGCCCGTCGAGACTTGGTTTTACGTCACCAACAGAAACTACACACTGATTTACCTCACGTCATAAGAAGAGGATCTTCTAAGGATAACGAAATTAACGAACACATTAACGTATTACACAACAACACAGATGCCAATGCCCCACTTCCAAATAATAATAATAATAATAACAATAATGACAGTACAGGTCACAACGACAACAACATCAAAGTAGAGAAACCAATATTTAGAACAACCCTTTTTGGGGCAGCCAACTATTCCCTGCCTCACCATGATGATGATGCAACTTCCATGTCAAACTCTCCAAGACCAAGCATAACTTTACACAGCAGTAACCATAGAAATAGTGTCACTGTCGGATCTTCAAATACTCCACCTATAGCTACGACCAATGGCCAAGTAGACCAACAGGGAACAATAGCCATTGCGAATAACAGCTCAAAGAGAAAAAAGAGTAAACAACAACTGCAACAGCAACCAACCCCTGATTCACCACAATCAAAGAAATTCAAAGCTTCGGTATCACCAGTTGGGAACGGTGTGGTTAGTGCACTTTCTTCATATGTAAGCCATCATTATAGACACGCTTCATATTCCGCAGCTTCTGGTCCTTGCTATGCAACTTTTAAGGAGGAATTTTTGGACATCCCCAGCCACGTTGAATTTGCCACTCCTCAACTTGGGCCACAACAAGAAGATTTCACCAAATTCTTTGAATCAAATGGATTATTAGACTGGGATGTTATAGATCACTTGGATTTGAATGAAGAAGGCAAACTGGCCATGAAACAAAAGTCGATAAAGAATCTACATGATTTTTTTACTGATAAATTAAAGTCGACAAATATGCAACATTCTCAAAGTGCGCCATTTGAATTAGGAATGGAAGTTCTTAATTCTTACAACAATCTTAATGGCCATCAATCAATTCCACAGCCTCCTCAAGTCGAACCTCAACAAGTCTTTCATCAACAAGAACCCCAAAAATTCCATGAACACATTCAACAACAGCAAAACCTACAACAACACATACAACAACAACAGCAGCAGCAGCAACATCAGTTTCAAAACGTTTCTGTGCAGCACTCCTCTCCACAACAGCAGCTGCCACCTCATTCAATAACCGATTCGGTATCTTCTAGCAGGAGTATTAACCCACAACAGTTGAATAACAGTGTCGGTTCAAATGGTGCTGCCAACGGTATACCTCACGCAAACGGAAACGGAAATGGCAATGGAAATACAAATCCTGCTACCAATGGTACTATGAATAACCAAAACAGCAACAACAAGAAGCCTGAAGAAATCAATCAAAGTGAATGGTTTAGAGATTTGGTTTTCCCACCATTTGATTTGAATTTACCATTTAGTGCTAATGCAAGCACAGAAGATTTACGTGGATTTTTTGGTCCAACTAGTTTGTTGGCTGATACTAATGATAGTTATCGCAAACAGTTGAATCATAATACTAATATGTTACCATCTGTGCAAACTCATATTAACAATGCATCGGAATTTTCAGTTGATTACCCAACTAGTTTCTTCTTGGAAGATGCCTTATTGATAACTACAGAAGTTAGAGAAAGAATTATTGCTATGAGTAACATTGAAGATAAAGATTTGCCATCATTAAGTGATTTGAAACGTTATGTTCAATTGTATGAATATGGATTCAATAAATATTTCCCATTTATTCATTTGCCATCATTGAAGAATCCAAGAAATCACAATCTTGAAACTATCCCATTGTTGTTGGCAATTGCTGCTATTGGTGCATTGTACGCTTATAATGATCATGATCCATTGATTTTGTTTAATTTATCCAAATTTCATATTCAAAATTTCTTTGAAAAAGAGATCACTTTGAATAATTTGCATTTCAAGAAAGTTCCATTAATGGCGCATCAATGTCTTGTATTGCATATTTTCATTTCTCTTCTCCTTAATGAACCAAATATGATGGATATAACTTCAAGACAAATAAAATCCATGATTGGATTAATCAAGTCGACTAATTTCAATGAACCTTTGGAAAAATTGATTATCCCTCCTCCTCCTGCTGTTCCAGGATCTGCTGGGGACAAGACATTGATTCAAAAAAATTATGATTACTTTATTATGGCCCAATCAAGAATTCGTACTTTGCATGCTTTCTATTTTTTGCAAGCATTTAGAGCAAGTTTTGGAGGAGTTCCAATCTTGTTTAGTTGCAATTTGCTTAATAGTGGCAATTTCTGTACCAATGAAAAATTATGGTGGAGTGAAGGTGCCAATAGTTGGTACACTTTGCTTGGTAAAAATTATCCTGGTAAGTGGTCATTAGTTGATGTTAGCAATGGAATTGGTACGGATATTTTAACAGGATTCCTTAAAGATCCTGCAACTGCTCCTAAACCATTATCATATAACAATTTACTTGTTTTATTATTTACCATTCATGAACAAATTTGCACTGAACTTGATTATGGTACTCCTAAGCAACAACAACAACCATTTAGTCATCTACTTTGGCAAGAGAAAAAGAGACATTTCCAAAACTTGGTTAACAATTGGGAAGTTTTATTCCATCAAAGTTATGGTACTTTAAAGATATTCACAGGGAATCGAGCCAATCTTACTTCTAAACATGAATTAAAATTGATTCTTCCTATGCATTTACTTATTAAAATCAAATTGGAAGTTCGATTAACCAGTTCAATGTCTGCAGTACTTAATCGAGATTGGGCTACAATGAATAAAGATTTGGATCTGTTGACTTACAGAGAAACTAAGTATAATGTTTTGACTAATGCTTTACCACACTGTCGTGATATGTTAGGGTTATGGATGTACAATATTGAAACCATAAACTATGATGTTCGAGAAACTGCCAGAAGAACCCCGGCATTTTTCTGTTGTGCTATATTTGCCAGTACAATTTTAATTGCAACTTATTTAATTCATATGGAAAAAAATTGTCAAGTTCGGGATATCAGCAACAAAGAATTGGATAATTGGTTTGAATGTCAAAAATTATTATCCAAATTGGAAACAGTTTTAAGTGTAAGTATTAGATCAGCTCATCTGGATAATTTAACTAAAGGAATTAACTATTCATCTTCGTCATCAATTGATGATAAGCAAGTGAAAAATTTATTACAATTAAGTTTGGAACGTGAAATTTGTGATGATGAAATTAATGAAGGTAAAGATGTGGACATTAACAATGCCAAATTATTAAAGATCAATAAGCAAATTAATCAAGGGATTATTGATTCTCATATTTCAATTAATTCAATTTATTTGGGAATTAGAATCTTGGCTGATGTACCAGTATGGCCATTAGCAATGGTTTTTGCAGAAGCTTTGAAACATAGAGCAACTTATGTAGAAACGAACAAGAGCAAGAAATAGTAGTGGTACAGTTAGAAAATAATGATTTTTGTTTTATTTATTTATTCATGTTTTATGTTGTGTTGTATTTTAATTTAATATAATTTATTTATTCATCTATTAAGTTTGCTATAATAAAGATAATAAAGATAATAATAACAATTTAAGGTAGTATACCACCTTCAATATCCAATATATCAGGGACATACAAACTATACACACAAAGTAAAGAATAGAACTGTAAAAAATATGAAAATTCAATCATTAATAATTATTAATCACACATATATATATGTAGCTTAGCTTAGTAAAAACCTTGATCTTTTAAATAGTTGACAATTTCTTCAACAACCACCACTAAATCATCATTGGATAAGTTAAATTCACCATCAGCACTGTTATTATTACTCTTGGAATTAACAATCAATGAATTTCCATTACCAACAACATCAACAAATGGAGTTGGGTTAGAAGTTGGAATAATAACCCCACTACCAGCTTTAACCAATTCACCAACTATAAATGGATCAATTGAATCAGCTTGATCAGATGATAATTTAGTAATTCTACGTTCACCAGAAAATTGGTTTAAAGTAGATTGTAAAGCAAATGATAAATAATCACCCAATTTATTAGTTGAATTATCAATCAAAATTGCAAAACCTTGTTTAAATCTTGGTGGGTTAGTTTCACGTAAAATTTTAACAACTTCAGGATATGAGAACCATTCTGGGATTTCATCACCAGTTCTTAATCTATTTCTTAATTCAGTACCGGAAATATTAGCGGTTTTAACCTTGGTGGTATCAATGGTATCAATTGGAGCATATCTATCTTCATCTGGCAAATAAGTCACCATTCTGAATGGAACAATTTTGATGGTTAATTCATCTTCATATTTAGCAAGTAATTCTTGGGCATCATAAGGACCGTAAAAATCAACACCTTGGGAATTTTTACCTGGACCAGCATGATCTCTACCAACAATAAAATGATCAACACCATAATTGGTTCTGATTAATGCATGCCATAAAGCTTCTCTATCACCACCCATTCTCATGGCCAATGGTAATAAAGATAAAGTAGCTAATCCTTCAGGGAATTTAGTTAAAATTTGTTTATAAACCTTAACTCTGGTGTGATGATCGATATCACCTGGTTTGGTTAAACCAACAACTGGATGAATCAAAATATGACCAGTAGATCCGATATCTTTAGCAGCTCTAATGGTTAATTCTCTATGGGCTCTATGCATTGGGTTTCTAGTTTGGAAAGCAACAATGTTTTCTTGTTGCCAGTTTAACTTATTGAATTCTTGACGTAATTCAGTTGGAGTTTTTCTCAATTCAACGTAATCATAATGTTTTGGATAGTTTAATCCTTGTAATGAACCACCGAGATAATATTCGCCAGCAGTTTCAAACAAGTATTTGTTAGCTGGATGTTCTGGATCACCCCGGAATACTTTTTGAGCTTCATTTTGTTTATTTGGTTTGAAAATAGATTCAATAGTCAAAATAGCTAATGGAGTTTCGTCTCTTAAATCCAACAAAACAACTCTGTCACCTTGTTTGTAGTTGGTAGCAAGTTGTTCATTAACGTCTAAAGTGATTGGAATTGGCCATAATAAACCTTTTCCATTGGCACCTTTAACTGAGGTTAAACGTAAATCTTCAACCACACTGGTGTAATCATCTTCATTTAAAAATCCAGTTAATGGAGAAAAACCACCGTTTAAGATTAATTCTAAATCACATAATTGTCTAGCAGTTAAGGTTAAACAAGGTAAAGTTTTAGATTCTTGTAATAATTGTTGTTTAATTGGAGCATCACGAATGACTAAATCATTTAATTGACCACCGTGTGGAGTTGGAATAGGCATGACGATATTAATATTGAAGAGTGACTAGATTATTATCTGTAATTATAATTACAAAGATATTTGATAATAAATGAAGAAATGGATAGTCAAGGGACGATGAAGAAAAGAACAAATAAAAAAAAAACGATCTGATTTAAATTTTTTTATTTTATTTTAAATGGACTTTATATATATATTTAAGTATTTTTTTTACTATCTCCTAAGTATGACGCAAATAAGCCCGAGCTGCAAAAATTTTCTTTTGCCTTGTGGGCTTCGGGGTGTTGCGATTTCATCTTAGTGTGCATAAGAAAAACAAAAGAGAGACAGAAAGAAAAAAAAAAAAGAAAGAAATATATTCAGTAATTGCACGTGAGCCACAGTAATACTTTCCCAATACATCAAAACATCCGCCTCCTAAACGAACTAAACCGACCCACATTTGTAACATACGTATTGCTAATCGTAACAATTAGACACTCGGACAATTTTGGAATTTGTTTCCGCTAACGTTCCACGGGACCGGGATAGTTTTAGTGTCCTATATAAAGATATACCACTCCTGTTCAGGAGTTTTTATTTACAAATACACTGATAAACTGATGTAAAGATACACCTATTCAAACTCATTCATTTGATCTCTCATTATTTCTATGGTTCTAATATTCAAATTAATTTGCAATATAGGACCCACAATTGCTAAACTAATTTGAACCAATTGTCAAGAAAACAACCCAAGAAATTCTAACTGAGAGAAGAAAAATCCAGTTCATTCAATATACATATGAAATTTAATAGCAATAATAGTTGTGGAGTTTTACGTGCTATATATACAAATGTATATGTAAACTAGTAAAAGATGGGAGAGATCAATGTGTGAAAGTTAATACCAAGATTATTATTTTTCTTTTTTTTTTTTAGTTTTTCTACTGTAATTGCGTTAGGCCATGCCACAGTTGCACAATTATATTCAGTGGGGAAATAAGGAACTGGAGAATTGGAGTGACAAAATTAGGCCAAAGGGGATATGATAGGATGGGATATAATAATTTAGGAGAAATTGAGCAACACGTTTCTTCTTCATGTCGCAGAACCTTGCTAGGGGCAAGAAGAACGTAATAAAATAAACAGCATATATAATAGAAAAAGAACCAGGATAGGGGCTCAAAGAAAAAAAAAATTGAAAAACGTTTTCTGAAGTTGTTTCCTTCTAGTCGAATACCAACACGATGATCATCAGGCGTCTACAATGTGGGCTCCAACAAGCAGTCCCTAGAACACCATTAGGAGTATCGATATTTGAAAATTGTTCGAATGATTCATGACTCTACATTGTATTTCGTATCTCATTTACTCAACCTAGTTTCCACTAATGTTATTCCTATCAACTTGGATTGATTTCAACATCTAGTTCCTGGAATGATTCATACGATGTAAATATGATATACATTACTAGCCAATAATTCAAACAAAAAGAAACAACTGGTGAACTATTAAAATTCCCTTGGTGGTTCTTCATCGTATAGTACTAGAAATGGATAAGGAGATCGATAAACAAAAAAAAAGATCAAACCACTAGACCGTTATCATTGTCTTTTGATTGTTTATTATTACTATTTTTTTTTCATTGTCAGGGTTTTTGTTTTGATTTCTAGGAATTTGCAATCTTCAATGTTTTTATTTTTTATGTTACAAAAATTTTTGCAGCATGTTTTTTTTTTCTTTTTATTTTATTTTATTCGTTGATGATATTATTTTTGATCACCATCGCCCCCCCATTCTCGCTTATCCCTATCCCTACGAGGACAATCATTTTTTAACAACGCCATGAATCCTCCACATAACTACCTCCAATAATTACACATATCTAACACATGTGTTGTAAACGAGTGGAGGAAAATGAAAGTTGTTGAGAAATATAACGAAAAAGAACAATATCTACAATTTTGGACCCCCAAATTTTCAGTGGGGGAATAAATTGGGGGAAGTCGGTTTATGTTTATGTGGGGGGGGGTCGGAAGCTTGGCAGTAGAATAGGTATAGTCAAACTCTTGCCTCGATTACTGAATCAAAAAGAGCGTAAAGGTCCACTTGGAATCAGACTTTGTCAATCGACAACAATATGGATAATTAAACAATTAGCCAAAGGTTCGACATGAAATTGTAATCCGAGGATTGCGAAAATAGCAATTTAAAGGGGAAAAAAAGGTGACGGTTATTGTATATGGTGCAACCGGAAATACGTTTTTCATGATTTGATTTTCTAAAATTAAACTTCAATTAGAAACGAATAAAGAGATATGAGGTAATGGTTTGAGATCGGAATCAATGGCTCATTTGGAAATGCAAAGTCGGAAATCAATGCACAAGAAAAAAAATAAAAGAGAACAACACACCATAAGAAATAGCAACAATAATAATTGGAATGAATTAACGAGTACCTAAGAATAAAGGGATTGAAGGAGGAAGGAGGAGGGGGAGAGAGGGACAGAGAGAAGAATAGAGGGAAGGTAGATTATTGTTTTTTCTAATGTATGACAAAACGAAGAAGCGAAAATGGATCCTTGTAGACCGAAAGCGCACTATCCCAACAAATACCGAACATCAAAAAAAATAAAAATTCAACGAGTCAGAACCGGAGGTCTAGACCTACTTCCGACTTAGTAACCAACAAAAGAACAAAAACGAAAATAAGGACTAATTTACTAAACTGTTATTTTGTTAATTGAAATCCGAGTGGGAGAATTTGGAAGGTGAAATTAAAGGGTGAGCCTATGTGTAAGGAGTATAGATTAACAATTGTGTGTATAAGTAACAGCGATAATAATAGGAGAAGTAATGTTGGTGGTAGTGATAGTAGTTTACCAATCCATTACTAAAAAAAAATATATATAAAGATATACATTTACATAAACAATTGCTAAGGGGGATGTTAGGTTTGATAATGGATTACTAAAACAGAAAGAAAGTAAGAGAAGGAGGGAAAAAAAAATTGTATTGTTCCTGCACAAAAACCCAACTGTATTGTCTCAACGAGGACCCACTTAATTAACAAATAACTGCTAATATTGCTAGAGAGTGCAACAAGAAGAAGAAGAAGATGAAAAAGATGAAGGTCATGGAAATTGGTGTAACAAGTACATGTGACTGACAGGTCGTATAAGATGATGAAGTTAATAATAACAATTACCAGTTTTTCCGAAGCTTAGTGGAAAAATACGATTGATTTGAATATTTTAGTAATGCATGTTACTTAGCCTTTTGCTGTTCCTTCTCCGGTGGTCGTGGTGCATGTTGTAACTGTAATAGAAAGTCCGGAAGTTGAGTTTTCTCTTAAATTGACACCAAAAAAAAATTTGTCTTGCGTTCGGAAATCGTTTTTTTCGCTCTGTTTCTTTACTAACAATCACTAAAGTTAAGTTAGTAACTTTGTATAAATATTCAACAAATTCTCCTTCATCATTTTTAAAAAAAATTCAATTACCTCCTTTCTTTTTTTCTTTTCTTTCTTTCTTCTTTTCTATACAATTAATTCAATTGATTAGTTAATTAATTAATTACCATCTATAACTACAATTACAATTACAATGTCTTCAGCTCCAAAGTATGTATCCAGTTTTTGTTTGATCATCAATTGAGATAGATAAAACCGAATTGGAAAGGAATCCTAGAAAAGCGAGAGATTGGATAAGTCAATTGCACTTTATGCATCTTCCGGATTTCAGTTCAAACAACCCATGCAATTGGAATATATTCTGAGGATCACGTGGAAATGGTTTGTATACCAGTCACATTCCCGTTTTCGTTTTCGCCCCCTCCCTCCGGTAAGACAAAATTTTCACATTGACTTTCAAATTTTTTTTTTTTGCGTGGTTGCCTCAGAACCGAGCATTCCACGGTTCTGCGCACCAGAAACAGTTTGTGATTTCGGCGCACCCATTCCAAGGGATCAAATATAACTAGCCCTTTATTTCCCCCCACACATACAACAATTTGAATTATTTTTACTTTTTTTTTTTTATTTTATTTCATACCAATTCGATTATTTATCATTAGTGGATTATAATTTTTTTTTCGCATCCATCCTCATTATGTCCAATCTCAAAGCTTTATCAAGATTATCTATTCTTTCTGCACCATTGTCAGCCAATAATACTAACAGTTCGATTGCTAGAGGTGATATCGGTTTGATTGGTTTAGCCGTTATGGGTCAAAACTTGATCCTTAACATGGCTGATCATGGTTACACTGTTGTTGCTTACAACAGAACCACCGCCAAGGTTGACAAGTTCTTGGCCAACGAAGCTAAAGGTAAGTCCATCCTCGGTGCTCACTCTATCCAAGAATTGGTTGATCAATTGAAAAGACCAAGAAGAATTATGCTTTTGGTTAAAGCCGGTCAACCAGTTGATGACTTTATTCAACAATTATTGCCATACTTGGAAGAAGGTGACATCATCATTGACGGTGGTAACTCCCATTTCCCAGATACCAACAGAAGATACGATGAATTGAAAAAGAAAGGTATCTTGTTTGTTGGTTCCGGTGTTTCTGGTGGTGAAGAAGGTGCTAGAACTGGTCCATCTTTGATGCCAGGTGGTAACGCTGCTGCTTGGCCACACATTAAAGATATCTTCCAAGATATCGCTGCCAAGACCGATGGTGAACCATGTTGTGATTGGGTTGGTGATGCCGGTGCAGGTCACTACGTCAAAATGGTCCACAATGGTATTGAATATGGTGACATGCAATTGATTTGTGAAGCTTACGACTTGATGAAGAGAGTTGGTAAATTCTCCAACAAAGAAATTGGTGATGTTTTCTCCAAATGGAACAACGGTGTCTTGAACTCCTTCTTGATTGAAATCACCAGAGATATTATGTACTACGATGACCCAACTGATGGTACTCCATTGGTTGAAAAAATCTTGGATACTGCTGGTCAAAAAGGTACTGGTAAATGGACTGCTGTCAATGCCCTTGACTTGGGTATTCCAGTTACTTTAATTGGTGAAGCCGTTTTCTCCAGATGTCTTTCTGCTTTGAAACCAGAAAGAGTTGAAGCTTCTAAAGCTTTGCCAGGTCCAGTTGTTGGTGACGTTTCTCCAATCAAAAACAGAGAAGAATTCATTGACCACTTGGAACAAGCCTTGTACGCTTCTAAGATTATCTCATACACTCAAGGTTTCATGTTGATGAGACAAGCTGCCAAAGATTACGGTTGGAAATTGAACAACGCTGGTATTGCCTTGATGTGGAGAGGTGGTTGTATCATCAGATCTATCTTCTTGGGTGACATTACTGCTGCTTACAGAAAGAAACCAGATTTGGAAAACTTGTTGCTTTACCCATTCTTCAACGAAGCTATCACCAAGGCTCAATCTGGTTGGAGAACTTCTATTGCTAGAGCTGTTGAATTCGGTGTCCCAACCCCAGCTTTCTCCACTGCTTTGGCTTTCTACGATGGTTTAAGATCTGAAAGATTACCAGCTAACTTGTTGCAAGCTCAAAGAGATTACTTCGGTGCCCACACTTTCCAAGTCTTGCCAGGTAAAGAAAATTCCTTGTTGAAGAAAGGTGAATGGATCCACATCAACTGGACCGGTAGAGGTGGTGATGTCTCATCTACTACTTACGACGCTTAGAGATTGTAATAAATATACAATTTGGAAAAAATAAAAAAGAAAGAAAATTGATTCTTTTATAATGCCCTTTTTTATATTTTGATTATATTTTTTATACATTTTCTATTACACATTTTGATTCTTTAGTTTGGTTATACATTTTTTTATAAAATACATATATGAAGTATTATTAAACTGTACTTGTTTGTAGGAAGAAGATTGTTTAGAATAGTTAAAGTTGTCAATGGAATTCTTACACGATGAAAAAAAAAATATCAAAAGATATATGTTTCTTTAGTCTATAGAAATATCAAACTATGCAAATAATAATAATAATAATAATAATAATATAATGATATGAATAATGATTTAATGATGAATTTTGACATAACATAAAGCAAATAATACCAAATTTCCTCCCAAATAAATAAATAAATAACAATGAAAACAATGATAATTATACTAATTAAAAACCAAAAATAAAAAAAAAAAAATATATTCTATGAACTGAAGGTAATGGCAAAACAATTGGGATATGTGATGATTTTATTATTCTTATAATGGAACATCATAACCAAGAATCATACTTATGATCAAATATGAATTTAAAAATGTTACAAATGCCCAAATCAAAACAGCAAGGAATGTAGAAGTTGGTCCATTACTGTAATCTTTATATCCTTTAATACGATATATATCTTGATCACAATCTTGATATACTTCAATAGGCAATGATGGAGTAGAAAATGCAGATGATGAAGAAGTAGTAGTAGATGAAGAATTGGTATTAGCTGCAGGTATATCTTGTTCAGCTTGTGTTGGGATTGAAATTGAATTAGTTCGTGATTTTATGGTTATTTTTGTTCCTGTATTAGGTTTTGAATAAGCAGTAGACTCATGATTTGTTTCACCTTCAATCAAGCGTCTATTTTCTTCATGTTGTTGGAAATGACTTTCATCGTCTTCATCTTCGTCCCAACCGGCACATGGATGTGATTTTCTTAAATCTTGTAATCTAATGGCTGGTTCCGAACTCTTGAATCTAGCAGCTGCAACAGTTTGTGCATTTCTGTCACGTTGTCTTTGCTGTTCTACCTCTTCTTGTCGTGGTAGGTGATGTGGGTCTTGTTGGTTTGTTTCATCATCATCAAATAATAATATATCAACATCTTCATCCCCATCACGTACAAAAATTGGAACTCTCATGGTATTTTTATTACATGTGAACCAAATTAGTGGG
Organism: Candida neerlandica; assembly: GCA_030557875.1. Taxonomy (NCBI): domain Eukaryota; kingdom Fungi; phylum Ascomycota; class Pichiomycetes; order Serinales; family Debaryomycetaceae; genus Candida; species Candida neerlandica. The sequence continues at coordinate 165,637 of JANIWD010000014.1, forward strand.
GCACTAACAACAGGTAATAAAATGGACAAAACCACTTGACTAGCATTCAAAATCTTCCCTAAACCGTCTCTACCAGAAAAACTAACCACAAGCAAACATGGAGCAATAGCCAATGCTCTGGTGATTAATCTTCTTACAACTGGTGGTAAGGTCCAATTCAAAAATCCTTCAGAAACCATTTGTCCTGCTAAAGTACAAACAACACCTGCACTTTGTCCTGAACATAACAATGCCAAAGCGAATACAAATCCAGCAGTTGGTGATAAATGTTTCGACAATAAATGATATATGGTGAATAAATCTGCATTTTCATAATCATCATCAAGATCAGAATCTGACTCATGTCCATCGTCGTCATGGTCATCATCATCATCATCTCGTTTACCATTACCACCATCTAAAGTTGCACCTGCAACAATCAAAATAGCAGCATTAACAAAAAGTGCCACGGTGAATAAAGAAATCACCAATTCAACAATAGTGTATGTCATGGTGTCTTTAATTGCATGAATGGAAGGTCTATAATGATCATCCTCTTCTTCTTCATAATATGCTTGAAGAGTAACATCATCGTCTTTTTCAAATCCTTGTTGATTTGGTATTAACGGGGTTGCAATAGGAGTTATAGTATTATCGTGCTCTCCTTCTTCGTCGTCGTCATGGATAGTTGAATATTCATCATCATCAGCATCATTGTACTGATCTTCATCTCTCAGTTCAACTGGTGTTCTTGTTGGTTCTTCCACAGACCGTTTACCCCACGGTTTGTAGTATCCATTTTTAATATCGAAATCTTTCAATCTAGATTGAACCAATCCTGAACCAAGATACAATGAATGGGGCATAACAGTAGCGCCCAAAATTGCCAAACTTAAAAACAATCCACTACCACCTTCTTTTTCTGACATGTCAACAACATCTTCATTAGGTAAGAAACCTTTCAAGACTTCCCCAACAGAAAAGTTTATGGTTTTATCATGACTAACTTGGTATAATTCAATTGCAAAACAAACCACCGTTGCAGCCACTAAAACTGATACAAATCCTTCGAATATTCTAATAAATAAAAGGGGACCCTTTGGACGATATGCCATTAACACCACCAACACATCAATCACGGTGACTATCACCCCGGCAAATAACGGTATCTTGAATAATATATTTAATGCAATTGCGGTACCCACAACTTCGGCTAAATCAGTAGCGATAATGGCAATTTCAGTCAATGCATACAATATTAGATTTGTCCTGTGAGAAAAATGAGCTTTACAATTAGCAGCTAAATCCAATCCTGTAACTGCTCCTAATTTTGCTGCCAATATTTGTAGAAAAACTGCTAAACAGTTCGATAATAAAATCAGAAACAATAAATTGTATTTATATGCTGATCCTGCTGCAACTGCCGTAGAATAATTACCAGGATCCATATATGCCACACTGACCATTAAGCCAGGCCCTATGAACCGGGAATATTTCTTCATGGTGGATGTGAGGCTGGCTAAATTTAGATATTTTGTTATGGAACTCATGACGGGAACAAAAAAAAATTGTAGATATATGTGTGTATGTGTGTGACAATGGGAAGGAAATGGAGGGTAGTAGTAAGTGTTAATGTATGCGTGAGGATGAGTAAATTACTAGTCCTTGTCAATGTATATAATAATAGGAACTAGTAAATCGTTAAACTTATGAATGTAATACACTGTGGTGGAAGAAGGTTGTAAGAACTGCTTTTGTTGATGTTGTGTGCTGTGTTGTTAGTTTTGAGATTCTGAAATTTTTTTTTCTTTTCTATCAGGGCGTGAGTGTTCTTGTTCTTCTTTTTATTTTCTTTTCTCTCAAGTGTATAAGGTGAGTGTGTGCAAAAAAAAAAGTTCCTTTTTGTATTTCCCCCTTTCAGAAATAAGTACAAACGAGAAAATCTGGGGGTATTGAATATGATAACCGTTAAGGTGTTAACGAATGTAGCTAATGAAGTATACAACAAGGTGAAATGATAGCAATAAAATAATAAAAGAAGAGAGTGGAGTGTTTTTGAAACAAAAAAAAAATGATGATGATGGAAATGATGGTTGTTACCCCCTCTAAGGGTTAAAGGGAATATCACAAGTGATGTTCTTTGCTCTGCACAGAATTGTATTCGGTAAAGCCTAGTGTTTTTTTTTTGCTTGTCTCTTTCGCTGTCTCTCACTGCCAATACAAACAAGGTAATCCCGGTTCTCCGAAGTCGCGTATTCCGTAAGAACTCGGGCTGCTTTATTCGCTGCTGTGTTGCTGCTGCTGCTACTACCACTATTGCAACCATCACCACCATCAGCACGTCAACAAACCATAGAAATTATACAACCACGTTTTTGTTGTTCTTGTTGTACCAAGTACTAAACAAAAACTTAAATATTTATCCCCTGTATTTTCAACTGTTCTTGAGGTTGCAGTATGTTCGTGTGAGAGAATCGCCTTGCTATACAGACCACACACAAGCACATTATCAAGGCTTGTCTTGCGTTGAATTCCTAATTTTTCCGGGTCATTGGCATTTTTATTCCTGCATGTAACAACAATAAAGAAAATCACAAGTCACGTGTCTATGTCGTTTACGACATTAGGTTTTTTTTTGAACGGAAATGTCTCTACCATCGGACTTCAACTTCCTCTAACAAAACTCCCATCTAAGCAACAACTCTAATAACACTAATACAAAAAAAAAAATAGAAAAAATACCAACTTCGTATAGCCCATCTAATAGATTGATTAACTCTTTTGGAAATTTCTATCTATTAAAAGGATACTATCCATAAGCAACTAGCTATTCAATTGAACAAAAAAAAATCCTGAATATAATAATAAAATGCTTAGAGCAGCTTTAACAAGAAGAACAATCTCCCAAATACGTTCGATTCACAAATCATCCGTTTATTATGCTGCCTCGGTATTCAAGATGCCTGCAATGTCCCCTACTATGAGTGAAGGGGGTATTGTATCTTGGAAAGTCAAACCAGGACAAGATTTCAATACCGGAGATGTACTTTTGGAAGTTGAAACAGATAAAGCAAATATTGATGTTGAAGCCAACGAGGATGGTAAATTATGGGAAATCTTAATTAATGAAGGGACTTCTGGAATTCCCGTCGGTAAACCAATTGCCTTTATTGCAGAGCAAGATGATGATTTGAGCACCTTGACAAAGCCAGCTATTGAAGATGTCACCCCTCCAGCTTCTCAAGCTTCGACTCCAGCAGAGCAAGTACCTGCTGCACAAGAATCACCTGCAGCACAAGAAGCCGCTCCAGCAAAGACAACTCCAGTCGATACCAGTATACTTCAGAAGGCTAACCCAGAACAAAAATTACCTCCAGGTGTTGAATTTTTATTGCATGAAAATCATATTTCCAACGAAGAAGCATTTTCCAAAATTCAAGCATCGGGTCCAAATGGTAGACTCTTAAAAGGTGATGTTTTGGCATATATTGGAAAGATCAATACCAATTCAATTGTCAGTTTGACAGAATTTTTGAGATCAAGAGAACATTTGGACTTGTCAAATATAGTGCTTGCACAACCATCAGCAGAAACTGAAGCCAAATCCGAAGAAAAGAAAGGAGAAGAACAAGCAGCCAAAGCAGAAAAACCAAAACCAAAGAATATCTTAACAGTTGAATTGACTTCTAACTTAGGAGAAGATATATCACAGGCCAAATTCAAATATGCCTTTGAACAATCAGTTGCATCAGCAATTAGACATACTTATGCTACTAAGTTCCCTGAATTTGCCAACTCCCCAACTGGATCTTCAATTTACGACAAATACGATGTTTTTGATGACATAATTTCTGCTCCAGTTACAAAGAATAGATTCGAAGTTTATGATATCAAATATAAATTCTATGGGGAAGAAGCTGCTATTCCTAAACCAGTCAAACAAGTTAAAGTCGATGAATTTGATGAACTTTTGGGATTATCTACACCAGTCCAATACTTAGAAACTGGATCTTCTAATGTTGGTGTTCAATTTAAGATCAAATTTGATGATAAAGTAGGTGATTCAAAACAATTCGTTGAATCTTTTGAAAACTTATTACTTTCTCAGATTCCTGCCAACAAATTGAAAATTACCAATTTATAGAGAGAGTGTGTGAGAGATGAGGTAAGATCAGATCCGATGAGATGAGATGATATGATATGATATGATATGATCATATGTCCCGTAAGAAAGACCCAACCTTATATTTCATAAAATAAAAAAGAAGAATTTGTATACATATATAGCCAATCTACGCGTAATCATGGGAGTAAGTAAGTGAAATTTTACTGTTACAGTTTTATTTGCGTATTGGACTGTATGCAGGTCTCTTCTCTAATTTTTTTTTTTTTTTTTTTTTGCTTTTTTTTTTTTTTTTTTTTTTTTGTTTTTTTTTTTTTTCCCTTTTTTTTTTTTTTTTTTTTTTTTTTTTTTTTTTTTTTTTTTTTGTTTTTTTTTTTTTTCCCTTTTTTTTTTTTTTTTTTTTTTTATTTAGTTTGGTTTTTTTTTTGTCTCTAGCAATAAACCATATCCCATCTTGATTACAAACAAAGACTAAGTCAACAGAGAGACAAAGACCAGATAAGACAAGACCATACTATAAAGGATAGTGAAGAAAAGAAAACACAGAAGATTAATCATAAAAATTTGTTTCAATTCAAATTAGCTTCCGTTCTTGCTCAAGTTTCATACGATCATTCTTTCAGACTCATAAACACACATTCACAGAAAGACAATCTTTTCTTTAACCTTCAAGAAACTAAACAATTCAAAAATCAAAAATGTATCCTTATCAAACTGGAGGTAACAACAATCTCTCCAATGGTAATTCGTCCTCGAATATACCACAATCTTCAACCGCTCCACAATCAAATTTAAGGCAACCATATTTGCAACAAGCCCAATCAACAAACCCACCGACTTCCTCGACTAATTCATTCTACCAAAGAAGTGCATCAGGAAATCTTGTACCTCATTTAAGTGCCGGGGGTATTCTTCCTCCTCGTTCCTTTGTTGGAAACTCACCATTAAATGGTTTACCACCATCCAATTTTGCTCATCTGCCTCTGCCTTATCAACAACATCAAACTACACCACAACACCAACATCAAATTTCAGTGCAACAACAACAACAACACCAACACCAACAGGGTTATCGTAATGATCACCCTCAACAGTTAGATCCAAAACAACTTCAAAAGATTTCTTCCCCTCAACAACAACAGCAGCAGCAACAACAACAACAACAGCCGCAACAACAGAACCAGCAACAACAGTATTATCAGCAATCGTACTTACAGAAATCTCAATTTCAACAAGAGCCTAACAGAATTCAACAGCAACAACAATCAACCGATTTGCCAAAGTTGACTCAATCACATCAACAACAACAGCAACAACAACCTGCTCATCAAGGTGTATCCTCATCATCATCACCAAATTCTGTTGCGAACAACTCCAATGTCCATACTTCTGACAGAAAAAGGAAGCTGATTTCTGTTCAGAAAGATACCACGAAGGTTTCCCAACCAGAAACAGTGACTGCTGCTGCTGCTGGTGATGTTGCGCCAGGAAAGAAGAAAAGAGGACGTCCAAAGAAATTCATTCTAGATCCATCAACAAACACAATGATTGATTCGACGCATCCTAATTTTAAACAATTGAACAAAGCCATGAGACTAAGTAACCATGAAGATGATTCAGTAAATAATCATAACAACGCGCTTCATCATCTCAATAATAATAGTAGTGCGAATGGAGCCACAAGTAACACTAATGGAAATACAGCAGATATTAGTGGATTATTTAATTCTACTAGCAGTATAGGCAACTTCAATGATACCGAATTGAAAGAATTGTTGAAAAAGAAGGATAGAAGAGGTAGACCAAGAAAATTTGCTATTGAAGAAACTGGAGTGACCATCAAAGGGGTTAGAATTAATGGAAGTGGTGTTTCTAAAAAACTTTCAAAGAGTTGATAACTAATCTTGATTGGATGTTTACTTGTATCATAATTGAATTGATTTGTTTTGTTTTATTTCAAAGTGATGAAGCTATTGATTGACTTTATGTTTTAATATTGTTTTAATATTTCTCAGTTCCCAAACTCCAAAACACCAACCATATCCTCAGAAAGAGAAAGAGAAAGAGATGATTTTGTAACTGTTTTATTTATATTAGTAATTTTTTTTTTTTATTTTATTTAGTTTATATTCCCTATTATCATTCTCAATTGTATTTTGTAATTTTAAATATATACACTTACGTAGGTATATCTGACAACTGTTCTCATAAATCACACAACTCTATTCATAAACCGTCCTACAGCTATCATTGGTGCACAGAACGCCTTTATCATCATACAAACCGCATCCACCAATCGACTCAATTCATAAAGAATCCATACAAATAATACCAACTCAATAAACACCACTACACCTTGTAATCCAGGAATAAATTCTCCAATTATATCAATTGGTGCATACACCATTTTCATGATTTGAATACGTTTAATTAAATTAATCCAAGTTGATACCACCACAATTGGGGCATTGGGATCAAAATGAAATTGAAATGGGGTTCTAGTTGTTCTTGTAGTTGTTGCAGTTGCTGTTGTCTTTGTGGTTGATCTAGTTTGGTTGGTAGCACTAGTTTCAACAGTCATCATTGACGAAGCAGATGTTGGTGGGTTAGGTTCTAATTGTTTTGTAATTGGATTATAGTACATTTCTTTGGTTATTTGAGATTCATCGTCACTATAGTCACATTCAATAACCACCTCTGTTGGTTTTCCATCAACTTCTTCGATTACCTTTGTAATTTGAGTGGATCCGTTCGATGATGGTGCTATCAGTGTTGTTCGTTTAGATGATGCTCCATGCTTTTTGGAAGATTTTACGATTGATGGGGCTATTCCTGCAGATCGAACCGACGACGTCGCAACCAGGGATGGAGGGGTTGCTAATACTTCATGATTTAATAAGTCACGATTAAATAATTTTGTAGCTGGTTCATTCCAATGGTTCATAACTTTTCTTGAATTATTCGAAAATACTTTGAGTTTTTTCATATTCTTTTGAAATGGAGTCGGTGAATAAACCACTGTTCTAATTGAAGACACTTCGCTTACATCAGACTTAGAACCACTTTTAACAGATTCTTTATCTTTCTTGTCTTCTTTGTCCCCCTCTTCTTCTTCTTCATCCTTTTTGTCTTCTTCGGGATAAGCTAGCCAAGATGTCATATATGCCCACCAACCATTATCAACTTGCTCTGTTTCTTTTTCTTCACCATCACCTTCTCCTTCTCCTTCTCCATCTTTCTTGTCTGTATCTTTATCACCTTTTTCCAGTTTTGTGTCAGAGCCTGCTTCTGATTTAGCGCCCTCTTCTGCTTCTGCTGCTTTTGCCTTTTCCTTTTCCTTTTGTCTATCTTTTCGTTTCTGTTCCTTTTTCTCTTTCTTCAATCTCTCATTTTCGGCTAATCGTTCCAATTCTCTCTGCTTCTTAAATTCCAGTTTAGACTCTTTAATCTGTTGATTTATTTCTCTTTGTCGCCTAGAATAATCAACAAAATCTCGACCTAATTCTTTCTTTGCAACATTCAATTTTTGTTTCATCAATTTCTTCAAAGGAACTCTCTTCTTAACAACTTTGGTCTTCTTATCTTTACCTTCTCCAACAGTAACAACTTCATCAACTTCAACCATTTCTTGTTCGCCTTGTGTTTCGTCTTGTGTTTCCTCGAAATAATCATCATCACTTTCATTGTCCACGAATATTTCCTTAGCTGGTGCTGGCGGTGCTTTTTTGGTTCTATGATCATAATAATTATAATCTTCATATTTCTCTTTGGTCAATTTATTTGACATTTTATCTAAAAACGTCTGTTTCTGTTGATCATTCTTTCCTTCAAAGACCATGTCCATAGGGTTATATCGATCTAGTTTTTCTCCTTTATCTTCGAAAACATCGTGAAAAGTTTTATGAGAATATAATTTTGGCTTCACAATTTGTGCATCGTCATATCTTTTCTTTTGGCGAATATAATAATCATCATTTTTGTTGGGTCTTCGTCTACTTCTTTGCTGTTGTTCTTGTCTCATAGGATAATATGGTTGTGGCTGGTATGGGGGTCTAGGCTGTGGTTGATACGGAGTATATTGATTTTGCTGCTCAAGATAATTTAATTGAGCAGGTGTTATTGTTTCTTCCAATTGATTTTCCGATTCCATATCATCATATTCAACTGGTTCTTCTTCATTACTGGGGGATTGTTGTGCTGGTAATGAAGAGGTGCTTCGATGAGAGCTGGTAGGAGCATAAATCATTGATTCTGATTGTGATTTTGTATTCTTTGGTCGCACATTATTGATAAATAAATCTCTTTGCAGTGGGGTGAATTCCATGGGTGGTATATATGATATAGGATCTGATTCATCAACTTCAACGATGAACTGTTCTGGGGATGGAATATTATTCTGGTGATAGTAAGGATAATAATTTTGGTGGTTGTGAAGGGAACGCGCTTGTTTTCTTTGTTGCTCGTTTAAGTATTGCTGTGAGTAATAACCGGTACTTGTGACATTCATGACGACGACGACAATAAAGTGAGTTTATGAAAAGAAAAAAAGACGTTTGATGTATGAATGTATGCGAATGTGAGTTTGTTAAGACTTAATATTTATTTGAACTGTAGATGGTTAGACCACTGGTAAAAGTAAAAAAAAAGAAGAGTAATGAGGAAAAGCAAGGAATGAGAAGGGAGAGAAATTTCATGTTCCATTTCTGCTGATCTCTTGAAATCAAAACTAAACTGACATAACCTAGAAGAACTTAAGCGATTTAGATCTATTGTATCCTGGTATATGGATAATACAATATCGCTTGCAACGTTTGAAATTAGTGTTAGGACAGTTACTAACACGAGTGACACACAAGCAAAAAGATGGCTGGCTAAAGATCAACTGTGTCTCCATTTCTTTTTCGTAATAATTTTGTGTACTCATCAATTATCCGCGACACAAATAGCCGCATAAGAAATTCTTAATTATATACCAGCTACCTATACCCGGTTGGGTGTAACAAAAGTCAATCCTATCCTAGTTATTGATGCCCTACTTGTTACAACAATGTAAAAAAGATCCCACCAATCAACATGCGATTATCTCATTGAAGCCAACGTTTCACTTCATCTCTTTTCCCTTTTTGATCGACAATGAAACAAGATAAGCCTTTGTTCCATTAATAGTAATTGGTAGTCAAGACAATCAGAAAATTTCTCGTTCGTACGTGCACTCACCATTTCTGACGGATATCCCGTATCTATACAACCATGGTATTTCCTCTACACCACCACGTCAATTCATTCCTTCTACTAGCAGCAAAGAGGAATAAAAAGATCGTGACGAGATACTGTACTTCAATATACTATACTAGTTATCTATCGTCTAAAGTCAACGTTTGTTGTCCCTTCTAAAGTGATTAAATTATTTGTAGTAAAAAAAAAAGCCTATGATCACGTGACTGTTTAACTTGGTAGCACCAAAATGTCCATCATCGAATCCAGGTACAGTCTTTGTCCTTTTTGTTTGAACTAGTGACCAAAAATACTTGAACCAGTGCGACAAAATTATTTAAATCAATGTAACAAAAATTTGTAAACCAAGGCGGACAAAATTGTTTGAACCAGTGCGATAATATTTTTGAACCACGTGACCGTTATTTTCAAACTAAGGCGGTCACATTTATTGCAACCAACACTAGA
>JANIWD010000150.1:0-23158 GCA_030557875.1 Candida neerlandica
TTGTTGTTGAATTGCCAGTTAACCCAACCATCACTACTACTGAATATGGTTCTGTTTCTGCTCCAATCACCCACACTTACACTAACCCACCAGGTGAAACTGATTCCGTTGTTGTTGAAGAACCATTCTCATCTGTTGTTCCTGTTTTGCCAAGTAGCAGTGCACCATACTATCAGAATATCACTTCCAGTGAGTCATTTGATGAACCAGAAGGTTACACCGTTACTGTTACTTCCGAAACCACTGATACCAGTATTGTTCCTTGTTCATCTTCTTTAACTGAATACTCTTCTGAAATTGAGAGTTCCGTTGTTGTTGAACCATCAACTTCTAACGTCGCTGAACCATCAACTTCTAATGTCGCTGAACCTTCAACTTCTAACGTCGCTGAACCATCAACTTCTAACGTCGCTGAACCATCAACTTCTAACGTCGCTGAACCATCATCTTCTCAAGTTGCTGAACCTTCATCTTCTAACGTCGCTGAACCATCAACTTCTAACGTCGCTGAACCATCAACTTCTAACGTCGCTGAACCATCAACTTCTAACGTCGCTGAACCATCAACTTCTAACGTCGCTGAACCATCAACTTCTAACGTCGCTGAACCTTCAACTTCTAATGTTTCTGAAATTCCTAGCGTTACTAATTCAATGGTTCCAGGCACTGAGTCATTTACTGAAGAAGGTGCTGAACCAACTCCAGAATCAACTTCTTTGGAATCTCCAACAGTTTCATCGACTTCTTTATCTGCTTCCGACAGTGAATCAGTTTCTTCTAGTTCCAAAGTTTCATCAGCAACCGCTTCTTCCTTATCTAGTTCTATTGTTTCAGGTTCAAGTGCAACAATTGTCACAAGTGAAAGTGAATCAACTACTGAAGCCCCAGTTAGTCCAGTCACATCATTCACTTCACAAACAGTTACTCACAATAATGGAACCTTTAGTTCTACTTTGGTTCCTCAACTTCCTTCATCATCAAGTTATGTTCCTGACATTGTTTCCAGTTATGAAGGTTCTGGTTCCTATGTTAAGGCATCCACATATATGGTTGCTTTCTTCTCACTCTTCTCTTTAATTTTTTAATATATTGAAATATATACTGTAATACGATTTGAATTATATCATTTATTAAGGCTATCATTAATGCATTCATTTGTTTTGTGTTTTATCTTCAAAAAATCTGCGTGCTGGAAACGTCCATACACGATCTTTATTTCCCGAGATTGATAGACTACATATATATAATATACAACAACTGACTAATGATAAATCTGCGTAGTTTATTCCCCAAAAGTTTCCCTTTAATGACACATCACAATCGCCCTATTAATTATCGCTGGATATTATTCGCATACAATATTTCAGTCTCCCTAAGCATAAAACTTTTACGCCCAAGTGATATTTCTTGATTGCCAACCAAAAATTTGAGCTTTCTTTCTTATTTTTGCAAATATTTAATCTAACAAGACATTTAGAAAGAAGCCAACAACTTCAAGATGTGGAAAATCTGCAAAATCACCGACAAGCAAACAAATTCTGTTAGAATTCAACTCAAAACCTACAAATGGTTATGGCAAAATATCAAAAGGAAGCTGCATCCACCGACCGTTAAATATTAAATATAAAACTTTTATATTGATGTAATCGCCCCATTTTGTTTTCTTCAAATGCGATTCCTCGAGCCGGTCACATGAAAGATCTAGATACTCTTTAGAGAATATGCTGAATTGAGAAGTTCTATGTTGCTTCTTGAATTTACCATGTTACGTTCAATTTGGTAGTAACAGTTACAAATATACTGCAGAATAATCAACTGTTTTGTTGTGAAGTGATCGAGAGAATCGGTTCCAGCAGGCATGCTATTGGAAGTATTTCTAATCCGATCTGGCCCATAGAAATGAATACAACAGCAAAATCAAAATCAAAAGCACAAATATAATACAATATATATCTAAAAAAATAACCTGAAATTACAAAACTTGAAAAATCTAAAAAACAATATTCAAAATGGAAAATAAAGCTATTATCCAGCGCGAAACATTTGTGCACAAGGCAGAACCTTGATAAACAGAAATATTGCTTGAAACATATGTAGACCTTGTAGATTGAAGAACATGTATGCTGTCCGGTGGAGTAACTCCGCCATTATCATTGTCGACAAACACAGTGGAGAAAGTATCTTCACCAGATAGGATCAAAGACGTAGACGTTTTATGTTCAGAGTTTTCAAAAACAGTTTCATATTTCGTAACAACAGCAGTATAGGGTTGGTGAATTTTTTCTTTACCAACACCAGCAGGAACACCAGAAGGAACACCAGAAGGAACATCAGAAGGATCACCAGAAGGAACACCAGAAGGAGCACCAGAAGGAGCACCAGTGGCATCGGAGACATAAAGTAGATTATTGTTAGCCAACGAAGTAGGGAACTTGATGCTCAAATTTTCTTCATTGTTATATGGAACACCAACTGTTGACAGGATATCACTGACTACCTCCGTAGTTGCAGGACCATTATCTTCCATAATTGGCGCGGACACATCTAGAGTATGGTAGCTGTAAATATGTACGCCATTAGCTAACGAAAAGGCAAATGAGGGGCTAACGTGGTCGTCATTACTATTTGGAATGACAATGTTTGTTGTAACACCATTTTCATTTGTAGCAGTGGAAAATGATTCATATTCATCATTACCTGTTTTCTCAGGATCATAAAATTTATCTTCTGCTCCCACATCTGTTGGGGAACCAATGATCTCTTCGTTGCTAGAAGGAACACTCTCCTTATTCTCAGAAGTTGGAATATTTAAGGGAACGTCACCGATTTCTTCAGAAGGATCTGATGGATTGACTTTGTCAGTTTCGAATGACATCTCTATTACTTGAGAACCATGGGCTAAAGAAGCACCAAGCAATCTGGATTTATCTTCCCAACTATTCTGCGGTACAGAAACATTATCATCAATGACTTCAGATACAGAAGGTACATTCTCATCAATGACTTCAGATCCAGCAGCAACATTCTCATTGGTATCATTCTCATTGGTATCTCCAGCAGGTACATTATCATCAATGACTTCAGATCCAGCAGCATCATTCTCATTGGTGTCTCCAGTAGGAACGGGAACAGTATCATCAATGACTTCAGATACATCAGGTACATTCTCATTGGTATCTCCAGTAGGAACAGGTACATTATCATCAATGACTTCAGATACATCAGGTACATTCTCATTGGTATCTCCAGCAGGTACATTATCATCAATGACTTCAGATCCAGCAGCATCATTCTCATTGGTGTCTCCAGTAGGACCAGAAACATTATCATCGATGACTTCAGATTCAGAAGGTACGTTGTCATTGGTATCTTCAGTAGGAACTGGAACATCTTCATTCTCCGGAGTGGAAAACACGTTTGAATCATCTATAACGGTCGAGGCATCAATTTCACTATAATCTGTAGCAGAATTATCAGAGATCATATTATGATCTGGTGAAACATCCGGAATACCAAATATTGGGAAGATGTTACGACTATAAGTTGGAACCCCTACCAACAAGAAATCCGAGCTTTCTTCAGTCATAGAAACTATATCAATTACATCAATGGTAGAATATATGGTGAAATCATCATCTATGTTAGAAGAAACCGTAATATGGGGATCCTCATCCACAGTAGGGGAATATGGAACTATAACTCTCACCGTATCAGTGCCACCAAATGAATCTGTTTCAGTTAGGGTGTCAATCTCGGATACATCACCAAATTCAGTAGTAGTATCGGTTGGATTAGGTGGATAAAGAACAACCACTGTATCAGTACCACCGTGAGGAGCAGTTTCCGTGTAGGAAGTGAGCTCTGACACATCATCATACAGACTGAGTGTGACTGTTGGGTGTTCTGGATAACGGACTCTCACCGTATCTGTACCACCAAATGAGTCTGTTTCAGTAACGGTCTCAATGAAAGACACATCACCAAATTCAGTAGTTGTATCAGTAGGATTAGGTGGATAAAGAACAACCACTGTATCAGTACCACCGTGAGGAGCAGTTTCCGTGTAGGAAGTGAGCTCTGACACATCATCATACAGACTGAGTGTCACTGTAGGATGTTCTGGATAACGGACTCTCACCGTATCTGTACCACCAAATGAGTCTGTTTCAGTAACGGTCTCAATGAAAGACACATCACCAAATTCAGTAGTACTATCGGTTGGATTAGGTGGATAAAGAACAACCACTGTATCAGTACCACCGTGAGGAGCAGTTTCCGTGTAGGAAGTGAGCTCTGACACATCATCATACAGACTGAGTGTGACTGTTGGGTGTTCTGGATAACGGACTCTCACCGTATCTGTACCACCAAATGAGTCTGTTTCAGTAACGGTCTCAATGAAAGACACATCACCAAATTCAGTAGTTGTATCGGTTGGATTAGGTGGATAAAGAACAACCACTGTATCAGTACCACCGTGAGCCGCAGTTTGGGTTAATGTTGCAATCTTGGGAACTTCGCCAATTGTTGTTGCAGTTAAGGTTGGATTAGGAGGATATATAATATTGACTGTATCGGTGCCACCATAAGGAGCTGTTTGGGTTATCGATGTGATCTTGGGAACTTCGCCAACTTTGGTTGTAGTTATGGTTGGATTAGGAGGATATAGAATATTGACTGTATTAGTACCACCTATTGTGGCAGTCTGGGTGACTGTTGTAATCTTTGGTACGTTACTGAATTTTGTTTTCGTGATTGTAGGATTTGGAGCAGGGGTTTGAATAAGTACAGTATCAACTGAATCAGTAACAGCAATTCTGGTGGTAGTTGTGGTTTGTTTTCCTGTCCAGCTAGTATATAGGGTTGTAGTTTTGTGATAAGGTCTATCAACTATAACAGTGGCAGTACCACCAATGGGGGCAGTGATCGTACAATATGAAGTTGTCACACCAATATAGGAGGTAGTTCTAGTGGTAGTCGGAATGGGAACTCGGATTTCGATTGTTTTAGTTTTGTCTTTACCTGTCAGGAATGGTTTAGTAGTAACCAAGGTGGTTGCAGCAGTGTGAGTGTTAGTTGTAACAATAATAATAGCACCATCATTACCTTCTGGAAGACCTTTTAAATAACTTCCCCAATTTTGTTTTTTAGAGTCATTGATGACATCTCCATTAGATTTAGTAAATTTTGCAGTATATGAAAGTTGGAAGGATGACAGCGACGTGGATTTGAACAAAGTATCCATAGCTGGTCTGAAACCCGCAGGAATATTATTGAAAGTGATAAAAAATCCCTTAGTAGTACAAGTTTTTGTATATGTGAAAGACTTCAATGAAGTTAAAAAATTCCAAGGACTTAATTCATCCACTAGACCGATATGAACATCGTCACAATCAATAGTAACAGAGGTATCTCCACTAAATCCCATCTCACCACTTTTGAATCCATCTGGATTAATTGGAGCAATAAGGAGAAGGGATAATTTTGCAAGTGAAGGAACAACTCTAGCACTAGCGATAAAACCATCTCTGGGGGCAATAGCTGGCTCAAATTCTGCTTGAATAGAAAGCTTGTTATTTCCATCTTTAAAAGTAACAGTATTAGAACCAATCTTAAAACATTTTGAATTTTCCATATCAATAGATGACCCGGTACCACCAACATTGAAAGAAAATGGAACACTAACAGTACCGAAAGCTAGGGTGTTTGAAGTCAAAGATTTACTGGCAACACAATTAAGGCTTGAAAAGCTAGTAAATTGCTCTCCTGCACGCAAAGTACAAGTAGCATAAGGTATACCGTTGGCAGATAAATCGACGGAGGTCTCACTAGTGATAAACTTGAAAACACATGGCATTATTAATGTAAAAGTATCACTTGGTTTTACCTTGGAGCCGTCCAATGTCCAACTTAATTTGGCATACCAGATTGGATTACCTGGACCTTGAAACCCATAATTAGAACCGGGCTGATATGTTAAAGAATCGAAACTAGTGAAAATTCCGGACACCTCTTTTGGAGTTACCTTTGTAAGAAAAAATATAACCAATAGTAGTAGTAGTTGCAATAACTTCATGGTGAGTGTCAAATATATGATAATTCGTGAAGAATCAAACTACCTGAAAATAGCGAATACCTCAGCATCATCCCTTTATATGTATATTGAAATTTGATATCCTTCAATCATTGACAAATCTGGTTGGTATTTTTTCAGCTTTTGCATGATGGACCACAGAAACAAAATTATAATTTTACAAAGGTAATGAAAGACCAGAACCTTATCTAAATATAGCGGGGTAGGGGATAAGTTACAGTATTCTTAAAATAATTATGTATCTGGTCCTAAGAAGAACTGAATGGTTTGTTTGTGGAATAAAAACATATTTCTATATTATTTAACGAAAGTATTCTGGATAATTTAATAATAATAAAAATAAAAATAAAAATAAAAATTCAAAGGATTCTAACAATATTGGAGGTTGCCTTAGGGGAAAGGTCGGCTCCTCAACTTTGGGTAGAGAGCCTCCAGTTGTGGCACTTGCTATGATCATGTAATATTGCTGTATATACGTTTTGAACGACGCGTAGTACTCATATCTATCATCTTTGGTTCAAACATCTTAAAAATGGAAGAAAGCGCCGATAATTAACTAGTGGAAAGAAAGTCCGATGAAAATTATATTTGATTCAATTGGATTTCTTCTGCAAAAAATGGATTTGTATATTCTATTAGCTGGTGCTAAAATTATAAACGACTGTAGTGTGGGTTTGATATTTTTTTTTGTTTTGTTCAAGATACAATAAACAATGTTTTTCTTGGGACGTGTCACGTGATATAGGATAAGTGAAGAGTATTGATTGCATTACAAAAGTTGATTAACACCTGACTAGAACTGGTTAAATTTCACCAAAGGAGGTGAATCATGTTAGAATTGAATGTTAAAGTATTTAGAATGATAATCTAATCTAATCTTAGATTTTGGATTACAAATCTGAACTCCCGGATTTAATTTAGAAAGTGTTCAAATTGATAATGTGCTTACATTAGCAAATGACACCTGCGCTTCAGTGAATCCTTGGAAAGTTATTGATTTTCAATACATATCTGAGTACATGGACGTTCAAATGGAGAGATACCTGTCTTTTCACGTTTTCATAACAAGCATGTGTTTGAATTGAGTGGCTGAAGGCCTCGTATTTTAATTGCTTGGAGTGTTATTATTATGAAAGTATTTCTATTTTTATGCAATTCCAGAAATAATTTACACCTTCTTTGTGAGGTTATAATTCCGCTTAAATATAATAATACCGTTTCCTTTTCTAGGTTTCTTTCTTGTTTGTAATTTTTTGCAACACAAATATTGTGGTGCTTGCACGGGCACACCATTGCACACATATCCGAAAATTCCCTTTCAATAAATCCCATATATAGATGGCTTATTTTTCCTGATTAGGAACGATCTAACATTAATGTGCATTTTCAAGAGTTTTTCGTGATATGTAATCACTTTAAATCGATAAGGCGTGTGGTTAATAATGCTCGTAGCGAGGTTTCTAATAATTGAATACCGTATTACGGTGCACCTAAATCGAGAGAGCTTCGCATGAAAGTAAATCGTTGTACAAGAATTCTTTATTTACAAATATTGACTATTTCTACTTAATTAATAGATCGATCAAGCAATCTGTAGGGATACCTGAAGCATCCAGAACCCCACCCTACTTTCTTATCAGACTTCACATTGTAGATTTAATACAAAGGACATCTTTGCATAAAGTTGTAAATTTGTGAAAAAGGAGAAACGAATGATATTTCTGTTTGGCTTATTTTGGAAAAAATAATATAATATTACTCTCCTTGTCTTTGGATTTGTGAATATTTTATAAAACACGCTGAATGATGCCCTTTTTATTCCTACGCTCGTGCTAAAACTGCAAATTATATTCAACAGTTGCATCAGCAAAAAAAATAGAAAAAGACGAACAATTTTTGAGATCTAAGAATATCACACTTGTTAACTGTTTAAAGCTTCTCTATTCTGAGAGAGTGAGAATTACAAAATTGCAATTCACTAAACAGGATACTCGGTTTGTAAACGTTCTATAGTTCAGTTCTCTGTTGTGGATGTTCTTTATTTAATTAATTTCAGAAACAAAGCTTGTAGATTAATTGTGAGGCGATTCTATTTTATTTTTCTTTTTCTTTTTTGCATCCGTTTTGCGAAATAATACTTGCGGTGAACAACCCTCAAGGATATACTTCTATTTTATTTTATTTTAATTTTTTTTGCTTGCAAATGTTTTATATGTATTGTCAAATTATTGGAAAATGAATGGGAAAGGGATGTCTACATTTATTAGAATAAATTGGCCTAACAATGTGGTTCTGTATTCCTTCTAAGCAAATAGCATACAAAGTTTATCATAGTATCCTTGAAATAAACAAGTTTTTTGTTTAGTTTCCTTACAAAGTTTGAGTAGAAATTTGTAATCAAGTTTCAGCATTTTCTTTGAATTCCACCAAAAGTATATAAAGATAAGACAAAGATCCTGCTTGGCACATCATTTACAATTTTTTTTATTAATAAATACAAATAAAGACCCATATAATTATTATTGCGAAAAAAATATTGCTAGCATGTAATTAGAGGTTCTGGCTACTTTGGGTTTCCTCCACAAAATTCTGTTTTTTTGTTCTGTTGTAAAACTTTAGGTGTATGGAAGATTGCTTACCATCTTATATATATTGAAGCAGTAAGATTGGAGGCAGATTATTCGTCTAATTTAACGATACGTGGGATAAGTATTAGCTTACTCATTTTGAAACCAAATAGATCTCAGTTGTTCCAGATTTTTGCACAACAAGGAAGCAACGAAAGAAAAAAAAAAATTTGGAAGAAAAATTTTCATTGCTTATCTCAACCATCAGTACCAATCACCGTGGCACAAATTAAAATCAAGAGATATACACCTACCCATCGACCAGAACATGTCACTCGAACTATCTTCAGACTCACTTAGAGAAATAATTGCAACCAGATTACAGGCAAATTTAGTCCAAGTGGAAGACATGTCTGGAGGCTGTGGACAAGCTTTTGCAGTGATTATTGTATCCCCATTATTCCAAGGTAAGAACAAACTTGCCAGACACAGATTGGTCAACACTCAGCTAAAACAGGAAATAGCGAGCATACATGCATTTACCCAAAAAAGTTATACCCCAGAGGAATGGGTTGCTCAAGGAGGACAGCTATAGTTTCCTCAACTACACTATTTATTTATTCATTCACATATTTTATTGTACTTTGTAATTTTTTATTTTTTGGCATTTAATAAACATTAATACCTAGATTTGAGCTAAACTATCAACTTTTATATTGACTAACAAAAGAGGCCACTTCTTCAACATTGGTAAAATCAATTTGCTTTATGTGGTTAATAAAATCCTTATATTCTCTGATACTGATTAATTTGATTGGTTGATTTACATTGTGTTCAACAGAAGCACCTGAACAAACACAACCAATTATACCCACTGTGTCTCCTAAAAATTCTTGTCTATAAGACAATTCCATCATGAACCTACTGATCAGCATCTTCGAGATTCTATTTTCCACAACCAATTGTTCTAAAAATCTTCCCTTGGGGTCATCCGGAAATATGGGTATCGAATTGACGGCGCTTCCTTCAACTTCTTCAAAAACATGTCCCTCTTCCCAATTAGAATGCCTCTTAAGGAATGCCCTTGAGTCTAACCCAGGAACAAGCAATTTTCTTTCCCACCCTACTGTGAGCTTATCAATTATATTCATCCACCAATGTAGTAAAGTTGCACCGGATATCACATGCTTATGCGGATTCAATGATGAGTTGGGAAACAAATACTCCTTTGCGGGCCTGGTGAATACATAAAGCTTGATGGTTTTTAAAGGTGGTACATGACGAAAATTGGCGGTTTGTTCTTTTGGTGGGATGTTATTGTAATATTTTAGCGATGGATAAATATCAGGCAATTGAGAGCTTAACTTTTTCAATCTAAAATATATACTGGGATCTGATGGGGCTACAAGAGATTGTTCCTTTTTTGATTTTATCTTGTAGCTGTTATATTCCATCATAAATTTCAATACTGGTTCCACAATTTCATTTATCTTAAAAGGTAATTTCTCCAAACCGGTAGTATCACATTTGGAGACGTAAACATATTTATCTGTGTAATTCTCAAAGAACTGTAAGTAAACAAAGACCTCGAGTCCTAGAATGATAGAATTTTCATGCAATAAAGAATAAAAATGACGGATCTTTACGGTTTCTGGCTTCGCTATTGATCGGGGGATATGAATTGGGGATTTTACATATGCAGGATTGGTTTGGAAATATAAGCTCTCATAGCCTTTATCTTTTGGAAGAACTTCCAGTAAAATTGCGTCAAGTGACATTAGGAATCGATTTTCATGAAAGGTAATAACGTAGGAATATAGAGGAACTAGACAATCAGTGAACAAAAAAAAAAAGAACTACTGAATATTCGCGTACAAGAAGTTTCAAAATTTTCGAACAAAAAAAAAAAATAATATAACACAAGAAAGTCTAATAAATAAAGCTCTTTCTCTAACCACACACCAAACATTACACATCATTATCGATCATGTCAGCGAATGATATCCTAGATGTTTTAAACATACAAAGAGATGATTCAAGCCAACAACCAGCGAAGAAGAAACAGAAAACATCAGGATCAACTCCTACCTTACCTGATGGTAAGCAATTGACCGGGATGGCTAGGGAATTGTATAACTTGGTTGGACCTAATACTCCTCCTATACATATAGATTCTAATAACTACAGTTCTAACAAGGAAAAATTCAAAAAATTCAGACCTTCGCCATGGACGAATATGGCATTTAAACCTAAAGAAGGTATCAGTTTAAATCATTGGGTTAAAGGATCAAAAGAATTATTAGAAGAAGAACAAAATGAGGGCGAAGTAAAACCGTATTTCTTTGAGAAATTTAATGTCAAATTGGAAATTCCTGAATTTGTTGATGAAGAAACTTTCGACAAGTATATGCAAGAAATCAAAGTTCACGAAAAGAAATTGAAGGAGGAAAAGGAAGTCAGAGATAAAGAAAGAAAGGAAAGAGAGTTAAGAGAATTGGAAGAAAAAAAGAAGAAGCAACAGCTACTTCAGAGTAAACAGGATGAGAAGAATAGCAAGAAGCTCAACAAGTTACAGAAGAAGGAAGAAACGACTAAGGACGATAGTAAGGAGGGACCGGTGCTGAAGGTAACTACAAAAGACGATAAAGAAAATAAAGATACTGATCCTGACACCACGAACACCAAGGATCAAGAGAACTCAGAAGTCAAGAAAGACGACAAAGTAGAAGAAAGCAAAAAAGATGATTCAAAAGAGAATGAAAAATCAGTGAAAACTTCTAAAGACAAAGAGGAAGAAGACAGTAATGAAAAATTAGATAAAAATACATCCGACGATGCCAAGAATAATCCCGAGAAGGAATCCGCACAAGAGGAAGAGCAAGAGGAAGAAGAAGAAGATGATGAGCTTCCATGGACATACAAGGAGACTAAAGAATTGTTTGGACTTTGTAAAGCATTTGAGTTGAAGTGGCCTATAATTCATGATAGATTTCCAAATCCGAACCGTTCAACTGAAGATTTGAAAGAGCAATTTTACAGGATGTGCATAAAGATATTAGAAAATCAAGAGAATAATAACCAATCATTAGTTGAATCGCTTCGAGCATATTCCAAACCTCGTGAATTGGAACGAAAGCAGTACCTCGAAAACTTATTAAAGAGAACACCAGCAGAAATTGCCGAGGAGGAATCATTAGTTATCGAAGCAAGAAGATTTGAATTAGCAGCAAAGAAAATGTTAATGGAAAGATCAAATTTGTTATCATTATTGGATTCTCCACAGGCAACCCAAAATGTTTCACAATACCAATCTTCCCAAGGAATTACAAATCTTTATAATAATTTATTAGTGTACGATAACCGTCAAAAGAAAAAATTGGCAAACAAACACCCACAACACCAACAGCTGGATCCTGTACCACCACCAATTCCACTTGCTGCCTCATCTTCAATTAAAAGAGATCGTGGATTTCAAACTCACTTACAGCAGTATTTGTCTAGTTTGTTGAAGCAAAACCATCACACCAATCCGGCAGTAAAACAAGAGGCCAATTCTATACAGCAGTTATTGATGAAGAGATTGACCCAGAAAGAGGAAGAAGCATACGGTTTATACTATCATGGCACCGAAAAATTAACTCCTGGTGTCAGTTTGAGATCCCAACAGAAGTTACCTGGACTTAATCAAAGACAATCCATATTAAAATCGGTGAATTTGATATTGGAAGAAATGGACATTCCTACCGCTGGAGGCAACAGTTGGAAGCCTATTATGCCAACTAGAAAAACTATGAATAAATATGATGAATTGATCAGATCGGTTGTAACACTTTTGGATGTTAAGAAGGCAAAAGATAAAATGGAATCAGAAATCAAATTGATCAAAAGTCAAAGAGGATTATAGGTGATGATATATGTGTATAATTATGTAATTTCATGGAATCAAAGACAAAGTAGTAGTTCCTGATTTAGTTAATCTTATTTGGTGATTCATATTGTAAGTAAAAATCACGTGCATATTGCACAACACTGCAAGCTCAAATGTCATTCAGTAGTTGTAATGACGAAATACAAGCGGCCCCACAACTGGAAACGCATACCATGAATTTTGGAAGATCACTGAATAAGCTTTTGGACTGTGTTCAAGGGTTTACAGGTAATATCTGGAGTCGGAAATATGCACAAATGCTTCTGGAGCTTTTCTTGACGGAAATATGAGAGACATAGAATGATCATATGCTTTCCCGAGGAATGTCGCACAGCCGAGAAATACGTTTCCAGTACAGAGTAGTTCAGCTTTAATAAGTTAAATAATGTTCACAAAAGTAACCATTCCCATAAGTTCTCTCTTATTGGATTTCTTAACACGTTGTTCTGGTAGACCAATATCTATGATTTGTAAGATTTCGAAGTATTGTTTGGTCTATAATAGTTCAGTCAATTCTTTAATTAAGGCTCTATAATACATAATTACTATATTTTATACTGACCATTCTGTTCGTTTAAATAGTGCAGAATGTGATGAAATAGGCCAGATGTGGGGATGTCAAGCCTTTGCACGACTTGATAATGCTAGGTGATCGTTTGTACTAATTGTATCTTCTTTGTGTCGTTCCTAAATATCACCCAGCTATCGTACGTGAGTCGTTCAGGCAATGTTTGTATTATTACTGGCTGAGTGTGTGACATAATGTCACTCGAGATGTGTGATTTATAGGATTCTGAGAACTAAGCAAGGTATGTAGATTTCCCTGTGTTACGGTCAAGGATAGAAGGTGGATGAAGCAGGCGAGACCACAACAAACACGGTTTGTAATATACGCGACATTATTAATCTTCATTATAAGCCACAGACACTTCCATGCATTTGTTTTTTTTAAGCGGTTTCGGAAATAGTAGGCTACACACATTCTATTGCCAAGAACAAACCTTGTTAATACTGGCAATTGTTTAATAACTCTATTTCCACGCGTGTTCATATAAATTAAGAAGCAGAACTTCGCCCATCAAGAAACTTTACTTCCCTTTTGTTTTACCTTTTTTTCTTTGGATCATCTTCGATTTTGGACCTTTCCTGTTAACGATGACTATCAATACTCCCTTATCGGCTACAAATCTTTTCAAACCAATAACTGTTGGTGATGTGCAACTTAGCCATAGAGTAGTTCATGCACCTACATCAAGAAAAAGATCAACAAAGGATAACTATCCCACCGATTATATGATTGAATATTACAGATCACGTTCAAGAACCCCTTCCTCATTACTCATTTTTGAATCATGTTTGGTATCCGAAGAAACTGGTTTGGTACCTCGTAAATGTGGGTTATGGAACGATAAGCACTGTCTTGCATTAAAGAAAATCGTGGACGAAATTCATGCGAATAAGAGTTATGTTAGTGTTCAAATCATGGGCAATGGTAGAGTTGCCAATATTCCCATCATGAGGAGCAAAAACTTACCGATCCTTGCACCATCTGCAAATTATCCTAGTGAAGCAAGTGAAAAATTAGCCCAAGAGTTGTCATATCCTGTTCAAGAAATGACAATTGAACAAATTCATCAAGCCCAAGATGATTTTGTCAACGGTGCAGTTAACTCATTACAAGTTGCTGGGTTTGATTTTGTTGAATTGCACGGTACCTCAGGGTTCCTAATCGAACAATTTTTATCTCCACTTTCTAATCAAAGAACGGATGAATATGGTGGTGATTTGGTTAATAGAACTAGATTTTTAATCGAACTCATTGATAAGTTTATCAATCATCCTGATATTGGAAGTACTAAAACCGCAGTACGTATTGCACCATGGTACAGTATCAATGGTATGAATTACCCGGACGAAAATCCACCTGAAGCCGGAATTGCATATCAATTCTGTGAATACATCTTGCAGCAATTGGAAATCAGAAAGAAAGAAGGAAACGAAATAGCATATGTTTCTATCGTTGAACCAAGGGTTTCGGGAAACGCTGATGTTGAAAATTGTGGAAATAAAAACAACAATAAGATTATCAAAAACTGGTCCGGTAAGATAGTTAGATCTGGTGGATATGCAACCGATTTTGATGTTGCTGATCCCACAGCAATTAAGTCAAATAATATTGTGAAGGATGAAAATGGTGGAGTTGTTCATTATTCCAATTTGATCGCAGATGTTAACCACGACCTGACCTTGATAGGAATAAGCCGCCCATTCACTTCAAATCCAGATTTAATTGAGCGGTTAAGAAACAATTGGAAATTGGAATATTATGATCGCTCTACCTTTTATACTCAAACTGGGGAAGGCTATTTGACTTATAAAGACAGGGACGGTACTCCAATTACAAAATTCTCGGACGAAGAACTTAAGAATGAAGGCACACCATTGGTATAAAACCAATTATATCCCTTCGATTGTTTTATAGACTGTATAGAATTATGGAAAATATTAGATGTGTTTCTCTAATGATATTTCTTACAAGTTATTACAGATAACTTTGCCCAATAGTTCGTTTGTTTTGAGGGAATCTCTACTTAACTCCATTCTTTCTCATTGAAAGTTAATATGTGCCAATTATTACGATTAAATAATGTTGGAATAGAAAATTAACCCAATATAGTCTTTTTGCATTTAATTCCAACCAGTGTGACAAAGTTTCACGAATCATTTGTAGAGAAATGTTCAAACTAAGGAGGACAAAACTATTGACACTAATACGCACTAAATAATCATAATACGTGACCAAATAATTTTACACCAGAATTGTATGATATATGTTGTATGAACAATTAATGTCACGTGTAATCATTAAAACTCTTCTCTTGGTATGAAGTATTAAAATACCTTACTGTGAAGTAATTTATTACAGTTGGTGAAACACTTTACTTAAGAAATTGATCTCACAAATAAATAGTCAATCAAAATATCTTTCTGTCGCGCGTAGTAATCCAAAGCGTGTTTGTATTTATGTACATACTTTTTTTTTTTGCTTTCATCACTTACCGATACAACTACTTTCAAGATAACAAGACCTTTCCCCAACTAATTGTATATCACAACCACGTTCATGACGTTAGATTTGCAGATACTACCCCATAATCGCCTACTATAACACTTACCGTAAATAATAATGAGTTTGGAGTATATATCGGATTCAGAATCTGAGACAGCTCTGGGAACACTAATCATCAACAAAGAATTGTTAGCAAATAACCTACTACAACTAACGCCTACCAAAAGAGAAGAAACCAGAAAACGACTACAAGAGTTGACAAATATATCATATGACACTAGTTCAATCGTGGAACTACCAACAAGTAGCACTCTTCTGTCTTCCAATAATGAAATAATAGGCGATAGCGATGACTCGGATATGGACGCGATAGATTTAATTCGAAACCTACCCGTGAAGAATATAAGAAATTCGCCATCAAATACACCAACTCCATCAGTCGTGGAAATAAACTCACCTTCAGAATCTCAACTAGCAGCTTCACTCCATAACAACAATGGTTCACATGATGATCAAGAAAATGAAAATCATTTACGATCCTATTTGAACACAGCCAATTCATATGTCACGATGTCTGGGAGAAGCTTGAGAAAGAGAAATTTTGCAAGCACCCATCCCTACTTAGCCGATCAAGCCCATTATCTAGGATTATCTAATGTCAACTATTTGAATGAAATATATGAAGGGAACCATCAAGATTTGGAAAATATTGTAAAGTTTTTAAATTATAATTACACCAAGCTTAAAGAAAAGTACCCCAAGGATGAGAAATATAAAAGCAAGAATTTTTATTCGATAATCAGTCGACAATCACGTACTGCTCAAGAGAAAGAGCGACAGGAGGAAGAAGGAATAAAAGGAATCAAACAAAAGAAGAATCTAATTAGGGATGCGGAGGAGGACGAAGACGAAGATGATGGAAACCAAGAGTTCACGTTGAACGATTATAATTCACAAAATTATGAAACCGACGAATCAAGTAATGAACCGGAAGAACTGTTGGAATTATTCAAAAGACATCATCCTGTAATAGTTGAAGATGATGAAGAAAACGATGATGAGAGAGAAGAATCAGGTTCTGAATCCGATCAATCAGAGGCATATGTAAGAGTCGGTGGGAGGTTCAGGAAAGAGAAAAATGCCCTACATGGGGTTTTACCAGAATCAGCCAAGCGATTACAAATTTATACATCAGCCAGAAAGCAAAAGCGACAACAACAGAAGCATATGCGAGAAATGGAATATAAGCGAGGAATGGCTGTCAAGAAAACTTCCAAAAAGAGACCCAGAGAACGTGAAGACTTTAGTGGATTTGTGGATGATACTATTACTTACGATACCAATAACGAATTATATCACGAGTTGTATGAACAACCGGTAGAGGTCGAACAATATATTCCACCAAGTCACGCTGAGTTTGAAAATGTTGAGTTATTCTCGGATAGCTCGTCTTCAGCAGGGAATATGCTGGATCATGAAAGCGACTTGGAAATGTTTGATGTGAAACGAGAGGACCAAATCGCAGCTGTTGAAGAGGTTTCAGATACTGGGGAGTCTTCTGATATTGAAGAAATCCTTCAAGTTAGTTTACCCTCAGATAGCCCTGGCGCCGAGGAAGTTAAGGGAGATTCTAGAGATTTCTTTGATTTTGAAGTTCGAGAAGGTGATTACATTAATCATATGTTGGCTACAAATTCTAAGGGAAAGCTGAAAGGCAAGAAAAGACAAAAAATTAGTTCAGTTCTAAGGCTGTCATTTTCAAGAGCTACTAATACTGGCCCAAGAAGACAGTCTTCCACCCCAAGGATGGTAAGTTCCAAATCTGCAACAGTAACAAGATCGAAAGGAATTTCTCGAGATGGATATAAAAAGTCAAAGACGAGAGATATAACACAGATCTTGAAGCCAGTGTTGTTAAACAAAAAATCAGTATTAAGGACACCTTCTGGTGATTCATATAGTAGGTTGCCAGTGAAGAAAATATCCGCACCAGGAGAGAGTTGCCGAACAGTGAAATCAAAGCTGAAACATACTGCAGGAAAGCATACGGAGAAACCTCTCCGAATTGGCAAACTCCCAAATAAGAATACTAGAGATATCTTTGCCAATGATTATTTATTCCTGAGAACACCAGTACTTTCCACAACCATCTTTGAAGCGGAAAGCAAGACGAGGTTTGTTGGTAATGGTTATAAAAGTATAAACCCTTCCGTTCCACAAATAGCCCCTAGTATTCGCTTAGGATCCCAACCCATTTTTGATCATGGTTGTCTTCTTAATGATATAGAAGTTCAAAAAATTGTTGATTTGGGAACGGGTAAGTATTACCAATTGCATAAAGATTCAGTAACCGTTAATTTTTTGGGAAATTTCACTGTGCTTACTTTGGTTGATATAGAGGAATCAATACTAAAGTATGAGAAATTGTTAAGTCAGATGGCCAAATTGTTCAAGAGTGGACATCTTTCCCAGGAAGAATATGTGGATGTGTTTTATTCGTGTATCAAAAGTTTTTTGGAATGGAAATTGATATTGCAAAGAACCGCAAATCAAAGAGAATGGAAATTGGTCCAATTGTTGATATCCAATATATTGCACAGCAATTCATTAACCATTGATCTGATTACGTTTTTAATTCCATATTGTTTGCTTTTGCAATATACCATGGCTATGATTATAAGATTAGATGAAGGTTCTTCAAATTTTGATTTGACACCAACTGGTATAAAATATTGGAAATTGTTTTTTGAATCATTTACAATGGAGAAATTTGAAAAGATAAATTTTGAAACTGGAGCTAAACTGAAGGAAGCTGAATCTTTTTTTATTATATTCACGTTATTGGAAAATGAGAATGCATGGATGTCCACTCTATGTGGTGCCATGCAAACATATGAGCCAATAGATATAAGAGTTTTATTGGAGTCAACATTTTGTCTTTGTACTTTATCCAGAAAGCAATATTCGTGGGAACCTTTACAATTGGTCTATCAGAGGAGCAATTTATCTACAGAACCGGAATTTTATTATAGATACCTTGAGATCATATACATAATGAATCAGAGGAATAATTGGCCTATTGATGAAAAGATTGTATTACAGGTTTACTCGTCTGTCACCCAAAGAAAATTTGCAAACTTCCCAGACGAAATCGGCATGCCTGAGTTGATGGGCAAAGTTTCAACGAGATTGGATATCCCCGGTGACACTTTTTTTGAACAGTTTATGCAATTATTGTATTGGTATATTTCAGGGTTATCAGATCCTTCAAAAGTTAAAAGGTTGGTTATCAAATTGTTCACAAATAGCAGCTTTCATTATTCCAATGACCAGGAACATCGCATTATGTTTATCAATAGATTAAATTTTATCTTATTATTAGCCCTGGTTTCAACTGTTGATCTAAAAGCACAGCTTGCAAATTTATTACATGCCATTGCCGAAGTTAATGATGATAAATTGTTCAAACTTTCTGTAAAAGCGGTGGTTACATTAACTGAAATATCAGTGCTGAAAAAGTCGAAGCTACCAATGGAAGTTATCTCGTTTGTGACTCAGTATTGCATATCCAATTATTACACCGGTTTAGGTATATTAAAGACATGGCAAAAGTTCATTGGTTCAATCGGAGAATTAGTTAAAAATAATACTGCGCCAATTTCACAATGGATTCAAATATTGGCTTTATCCAAAGGTCTTGACCATGGCAATATCCCCGAAAGGATTGCTATCGACTTATGTCAACTATATTCCTTTATTGTTACCTCTTTGGTGAAGGTCAAAGAATCAATAATACCACTTTACGGTAATACAGTACAAATCTTGGATGAATTTATTTCGTCTTTACTTAATAAGCAGATGGGCCGGATTCCATTACCCAGTGTGAACGAAGAAAGCAGAGTAGTTAACTTGGTTGAAATTTTGATATCAATTTGGATTAAGTGTACTTTTTTGCTCAATGGCAACTGGGAACGATTAGTTTTGCAGACATTTCCGTACATGGGAAATTATCAACTGCGCGCACAATTTGTTTTATATTTCTATTCAAATATCTTGAAGTATTATGATTTAGAAGACTGCCAAGAGATTGTCACTAGGAGTGTTTTGAAAGACTTGGTAAGTTTCTGTCCATCGAACTATTTGAGTGGCTTGATGAGAAAGTTGGGTAAGAAAAAATGGAGCATATTTGTTCTTTCGACCCAGGAGGAAATCAATTTATCCAAATTCGAGAGCTCCAGGAACACAGTTGCAGCATTGATCATTAAAAATATCACCAACACATATAAATGTACCAAATCCGAACAGCAGTTGTATATAAAAGAGATACTCATAACATTGAATAACGAGTTTGAGAAATATTATTCGTCAACAAAGTATAAAGCTTTCTGTATAAATATTGTTAAGGAGATTCAAAAACAATGTGATTCAGGTGTAGTGGACGAATCAACAGTGTATAACTTGGCCTCCAAAGTCGGTATCCTGGACAATGAATGGACCCAATTCAAAATACAGAAACTACCTTTGAAGCAGAAATTGCAAGCTTTTGCTACTGAATTCCACAATGCTTTATACTTTGGAGGTGATACCACATCAGTTCTTGAGAAATTTACATTTAGTGAAGGTGTTGAATTGATATTTCATTTGGTGTCAATTTACTCACAAGAAATTCTGCTTGGACATAGTACAAAATGGAGAATCATTTATTTGTTGTTGAAATTTTTTGATGATAATTCAAGAGATTTTAAGTTCAAGATTTTAAATTTCAATTTCAAGAGGTTTTTACGATTACTTATGGAGTTGCCCACTATCGTGTATCCCAGTTCCATTTGTAATCAATTTTTCAGGTTCTCAACTATGAGATCGATCGGTTCTATTTTGGGATTCTGCAAAATACTTTTCGATGGATATTCCGATGGTAGAGAGATTCAGGAAATGTGGAACTCATTCGTACGAATTTGCCGACATGAGTTGTATGATACCCGGGGGTTGGAATGCCCCTATTCAACGTTCAAATTGCTGGATATCATGGATGGCAGAACTTCAAATGAACCTAGTTTTGATAACATAAACCAGGACACTTTGGATATAGCCAAAAGAATGTTGATCTCTGAAACTTTTATTATAAAGACAAATTTAGTTGATTCGGAAAATAAATCCTTAGATTATGATTTTATGTTATAACTTGTATAGATTTATCACAATAAAATTCTTGGCAGATAAGAAGTTCTAGAAGGTTGGGCAAGACCTATGTCACGTGTAAAAGATGAATATATCGATTTACACGGATTTATTGTTTGGAACAGAATCAAAGCTGACTTAAATTTACAAGATTGTGCCTGTAGATATGTAACATTGAAACTAACACGTCTCAATTTTATATTAAATCTCCGATTGTTCCCTATTGTTTTTATTTTTTTGGGGGATCTTTTTTTATTTTATTTTGACTCTTGTAACCACCGCCCCGCCTCCACATCTGCACAGGTTCACCCGTCCCGTCATGCCAAGGCGCAACAAATATCGGGATTCAAAAAAAAATAAATTGAGAACCTTGAAAAACAAAAAGAATGAAACAATATCCACTGTCTCCCACAAATTGAAAAGGATTGCTATAAACCAACACAATTTTATTATGTCACACGAGTCTCATCCTGAGTCATCATCTTCAAATTCATCCTTATCGAATTCCCCTGTTCCAGAATTTCAGAATGTTATACACGAAGTTGAATTTGAAGGAGAAATTCTCATTATAGATTCCACAAATTGGCGATTATCAAGACTACTAAAACTACAGATCTTGACTTCATTTGCCGTATTTATATTATTTGGATTAGCAGAACAAACGGTGGGTACTATTTTGCCAAAACTACAGGATTTTTATTCAATAAATGATATACAAATAAGTTTCATCTACTTTTGTTCTGTTACTGGTTATTTGGTAACTGCCATGGTAAATAGTATCACTCATGATTATTTGGGGATTCGAGGAGTTGCAGTCTTAGGTGCCACTTCTATGGCTTTATCATATTTGATAATTTCACATAAACCACCATTCTATATATTTTTAATCTGCTATTTTATGAGTGGGGTTGGTTTTGGGACATTGGATGCCTCTTTAAATACGTGGATGGGAAACTTGACCGATTCAAATCAACTTTTGGGTATATTACACGGATGTTATGGTGTGGGAAGTTTAATTTCTCCTGCTTTGATTACCTATCTTTTGTCAAAATCAAAGAACCCGTGGATTTGGAATAACTACTATGTGGTTTTAAGTGCCATAGCCGGGTTGTGTTTAATTGCTGTTATATTAACATTCTTGTACGAGACCCCGAAGAAATACAAGTACGTTGCACAATTAAGGAATGAACAGGCTAAGAAATCTAGTCAGAATGTGGAGTTGGACACATACAAAAACAACACAGTTCAAGAAGAATTCGAAATTGACGACCCCGAAAGTAACACCTTCTTCCACGACGGCGACGATAACAACAATGACGATAGTCATTCCGCTACTTTTTCACAAACATTAAGATCTCCATTAATTTGGTCCTTCGCCCTAATATTATTTGTTTATGTCGGTGGTGAAGCAGCTTTTGCAGCTTGGATGGTGACATTTTTAACCAGAATGAATATATTGGATTACGTTGGTGCTTCGCATATGGCAACAACTTTCTGGTGTGGTGTAACAATCGGAAGAATGTTGCTTGGATTTGTCACTGCGCATTTCTTCAGTACTGAACTATGGGCCAACTTCGTGTATATTCTTGTTTCCTTTATTGGTTGCGTGGTGTTTTATTTCTTAGCATTTACAAATTGGATAGTGGTGCTTTTCATCGTGGTTTTGATTACTGGTATTGCAGTTGGTCCAATTTTCCCAACAACAATTGTATCGCTGGTTAATATATTACCAGCCAAATATCAAGTTTCAGGGATAGGGTTCATTTGTGCATTTGGCGGTGGTGGTGGTGCCGGTATGCCTTTTTTGATTGGATTACTTGCTGAATCGAGCGAAGCGGGGTTACGTAGTTACCCACTAGTCATCAGTGTGATGTTTGGTATTCTCCTATTTGTGTGGATATTAATAATGAGAAAATATTCTTCAAAATATAAAAGAAACAATTTATAGGTATATATACAAGATACATATACATATTGATTAGACACGATTGCTAAATAGTACCGACACCGAAAATAAGAAAAAGAAAATAACTTAACCGAAAGTAAAATGATAGAACAAAGGGACCGAAAAATAGTATAAAATGAATTTACTGATCATAACACAAACAATTTGGCCCACATCAGCTCGAATTGCTATGTATCTGATCTGCAATGACGAAATGCAAAATAAATGAAGAAATTGGGAATCATTGAAATTTAAATAATAATAGACAAAATAGTAAACAAAGCGATCACCCAAGATGATGCTTGAACCATGGAAGAAGAGCCTTCGTAAGTGGTAATTACACCAGGCACTTCGACAGAAGATGATTGTTGTGGGA
>JANIWD010000151.1:0-23099 GCA_030557875.1 Candida neerlandica
TGTAATTTAGTTCTTGTTTTTTTTTAGGTGGCTGAGGATTTGGTAGCGGACCGTTTCCAAATTGGGATAAATTATAAACAGTGTATGCGAAATCCCATCAATATAGTTTTTCTTTTAATATTTTTTTAAACAAACCGACTAAAGAGATTCAGTGACTTTTAACAACTTGTGTTTCCTTTGTTCTTTTTCCTTTTTCCTTTTTTTTTTTATTAATTCACTAGTCTCTCAATTATATATACCCCTGTCAATGAAGAATCCGTTTGATAATACCAGCGACGATGATGCTGATGATCCATTCTTTCAACCTACCAATACATCCCCAAGTTTGCCATACGCTGCTTACACGAGTGAACGGGCTTCACCACGAAAAAGTTATAAACCATTAAACTTTGATTCTGATGATGACGATGGAACATCAAGTGACTTTATTGGTTTCCCAGCTTCCACAGCTTCCTTCCATCAACAACAACAACAAACGTCGCCACGTCAATCGCCAAATATTTTCTCCAAAAGTAAAGCTTTTGGGTCCAGCACCAGAAATCTTTATGATAAAACACCTAATTTACTGTTTGGTAATGTTGGATCAAGAGATTCCACTCCACGTGCTCAATTCACCAGCAAAGAATCCCCAAAAAGACAAAAAATGATAGAAGTCACCATGTCAGACGACGATACTACTTCCGATGAAACAGGATCTCCACGTCGTTCATTCAAGAGTAGTGCTACTATTAGTGAAAGATACCTCCCTCCTCCTAAGCCTATATTCAGTCCTGAAACATTTGCTGAAGCAAATTCTAGACATAGTGACGAAGCAACAATTCCTGATGATTACGATTATAAATCCTATGAACATGAAGCCAATTACGAAACCAAATCCTTACACTCCGAAGCCACGGCATATTCTGGTGCCTCGTATGTATCCGATGATAATGCCACAACTAATGATCAATCTACCGATAACTACTTTGGTGCTTCCATTGATGGAAATATCATGAATAATATTAATAATGGATATGTTCCAAACAGAGAAAAAACCTTAACCAAAAGGAAGGTTAGATTGGTTGGTGGTAAGAATGGTAATTTAGTTTTAGAAAATCCTGTTCCATCTGAATTGAAGAAAGTGTTGAGTAGGACTGAATCTCCATTTGGAGAATTTACCAATATGACATATACTGCTTGTACTTCTGACCCAGATACTTTTTCAAATGAAGGTTTCACATTACGTGCAGCCAAATATGGCAGAGAAACTGAAATTGTCATTTGTATTACCATGTATAATGAAGATGAGATTTCTTTTGCCAGAACCATGCATGGGGTGATGAAAAATATTGCTCATTTATGTTCCAGAAACAAATCCAAAATTTGGGGTAAAGAAAGTTGGAAGAAAATCCAAGTTATTATTGTTGCTGATGGTAGAAATAAAGTTAATGAAAATGTCTTGGAATTGTTAACCGCTACCGGATGTTATCAAGATAATTTAGCAAGACCATATGTTAACAATAAGAAGGTAAACGCACATTTGTTTGAATACACCACACAAATATCAGTGGATGAGAATTTGAAATTTAAAGGTGATGAAAAGAACCTTGCCCCTGTTCAAGTGTTGTTCTGTTTAAAGGAATCAAATCAGAAAAAGATCAATTCCCATAGATGGCTCTTCAATGCTTTTTGTCCTGTGTTGGATCCTAACGTTGTCGTGTTGTTAGATGTGGGTACTAAACCAGATAACCATGCAATTTATAATCTTTGGAAGGCGTTCGATAGAGATTCAAATGTTGCTGGTGCCGCAGGTGAAATTAAAGCCATGAAGGGTAAAGGATGGATAAATTTAACCAACCCATTGGTGGCATCACAAAACTTTGAATATAAACTCTCCAATATCCTTGATAAACCGTTGGAATCCTTATTTGGTTATATTTCAGTGTTACCAGGTGCGTTATCGGCGTATCGTTACATTGCATTAAAGAACCATGAAGATGGTACCGGTCCCTTGAATGCTTATTTTAAAGGGGAAGAATTATTATGTGCCCATGATCAAGATAAAGAAAACACCAAGTCTAATTTCTTTGAAGCTAATATGTATTTGGCCGAAGATAGAATCTTATGTTGGGAATTGGTATCCAAAAGAAGTGAGAATTGGGTTTTGAAATTTGTGAAATCAGCAACAGGTGAAACTGATGTTCCAGAAACCATTCCCGAATTTTTATCACAAAGAAGAAGATGGATCAATGGTGCATTCTTTGCTGCATTGTACTCCTTGTACCATTTCAAGAAAATATGGACCACTGATCATTCGTATTTGAGAAAGTTTTGGTTTCATGTTGAATTCCTTTATCAATTAGTGTCATTGTTGTTTTCATTCTTTTCTCTTAGTAATTTTTACTTAACCTTTTATTTCTTAACTGGGTCATTACTTAACTATAAGAATCTTGGTCATAATGGTGGATTTTGGATTTTCACTTTGTTCAATTACCTTTGCATTTGTATTTTGACTTCATTGTTTATTGTGTCTATTGGTAACAGACCTCATGCTTCCAAGAATATTTTCAAAACCTTGATTATTTTGTTAACTGTCTGTTCATTGTATGCTTTGATTGTCGGTTTAGCCTTTGTTATTCAAACCATTTCTCAATTTGGTCAGAGTGGTACTTCAACTTATGTTCTTGTCAGTATTGTTATATCTTTGTTATCCACCTATGGGTTGTACACATTGATGTCAATTCTTTATTTGGATCCATGGCATATGATTACCTGTTCTATTCAGTATTTCTTGATGATTCCTTCATACACTTGTACCTTACAAATCTTTGCCTTCTGTAATACCCATGATGTTTCCTGGGGTACTAAAGGTGACAACAACCCACAAGAAGATATCAAGAACCAATATATTATCGAAAAAAATGAAAGTGGTGAATTTGAAGCTGTTATTGTTGATTCAAATATCGATGAAGACTATTTGGAAACTTTATACAACATTCGATCCAAGAGATCAAACAAAAAGATCACCTTTAACAACTCAAAAGAGAAAAAAGCGCCATTGGATGGTGATGATTATGCCAAAGATGTTAGAACAAGAGTTGTGTTATTCTGGCTTGTTTCAAATTTGATATTCATAATGGCAATGTCTCAAGTTTACGCACCTGGTGATACCGCAAGTAATATCTATCTTGCCTTTATTTTATGGTCAGTGGCTGTATTGGCACTTTTCAGGGGTATTGGTTCCCTTGGTTATTTGATACAGAATTATGCTAGATTCCTTGTTGAATCAAAGAGTAAATGGGTCAACAAAAGGTCTGGATACTCTGTACCTAGCCACAATCAATTAAATTAAATTAGATGTAGATAATTTTTCTTTTTTTTATACCACTAATCCTATAAACGTATACCTTATTTATCGATACCTGTATCCTCGCAATTAAGATATTGACAAGTTATAGAAGGAGCGTGTCTTTTGTTGCGGTAAAAGCTCACATTTCATATATGTAACCACCAGAAGAGGATTGTGAGTTGTTTCAGAATAATCACTCAAAGGAGAAGGTCTACGATGACCACTACAAGAACATATGGTTTAATAAATATTAATACAATTATACCCATAAAAAATACCATTCCAAGATTTACAAATACTAATGTTTCTTCTATTAACGAATGACTGTGATGCTCTTCTCACCAGCCGACATCTCGACATGTTACGATCCAAGGCAACATTTATCAACACAATGCCTTACTTACAAGTACTCAACATTTGCAGAATAACATTCAACAATTGTTCATTTTCACAAGCAGCAGCAACTCTCTCCTTATCATTCAACTGTTTATTAACTTGTTGTTCCAGTTGATGTGTTCCTTCTTTAATCAATATTCTGATTCTATATCTTGAAGGCAAACT
The DNA here is from genome assembly GCA_030557875.1 of Candida neerlandica. Lineage (NCBI taxonomy): Eukaryota > Fungi > Ascomycota > Pichiomycetes > Serinales > Debaryomycetaceae > Candida > Candida neerlandica. Next base: position 3,890 of record JANIWD010000151.1, read on the forward strand.
TCTATCCAATCGAACTCTTATACCTAATCCAATCAAAGTTGCCAAAGAACAATGCGTTATAGTAGGTGTGATTCTTATCAAAACTTCCGATATGCCATGCGGAGAATTGGTGACTTTTATATCTGATAAATTCACCACTGCAAGTTGTGCCAAAGTTAATGGATGTTCTGGATCGGAAATAGACGCTATGAGATCAAAGATTTCTTGTTCATCTATGGGATCATAGTCTTCTGAATCAGAATCATCTTCATCTGAAGTCAGGGCATTTTCTGGCGATTCATCTGGGTTCAACAACGATAAAGAATCAAGGTAAGATACAAGTTGCTTGCTCTCTAAGGATTTTGAATCTTCTGATATTAATCTAGTGGGTAAGTTTGATACATCTATGATAACTGGAGCTGCGTTAATTGGATCACTCATTGTGCACGGGTGGTTGTTTGTATTACTAATTATGAAATTTAAGCCGTCCGAGGATTTTCTGTTTTCTGATTTTGATTTTGTCTACTCACATCATTCCATTCGACATAGCGCAGAAATTATCTTGTTGAAAGTTGGCCCCGAAAAACTACTCGTCAGACGGAAAGAGTCCTAGTATACTTTCACTGTGCTTCAGAGACATACACACCATGGACAACTATCCTCAACTGTATCTACAATTACTCCAGCCTTATATACGTGTTCACTTCGCACAGGGATTGGCTGACTCACAGTTATCTACCACGTTGACCAAGTACTTTAATGCCCACAATGTTGCGGAAAAGGTCTGGGATAATTGCGTAATTCGAAATCGACTTTCTATTGTCAAATATATAATTGGATTTGACAAACCTGATGATAAAGTGACAATTCCCTCAAAGGGAACTGCCGCTAACCAGCATTCTATCTTGTCGCCTTTCAACAAAGATTCAAAGATTTTCCCAAATGGTATTTTGATTGACGAGTGGTTTACGAAATATGTTCAAGAATTCCCATTTGCATTGATATATGTATGCAGAATCGAGGACTCTAGTAGAGACCATCAGCTTGTTGAAAAAATAACCAAGTTGAAAACCGACCTTTCGACGATTGATTGCAAATTAACTGTTATTATTACATCATCTGATACGGTAGATGAAGCGAGATTATCTAATCTTAAAGATGAAACCGACTTACCTAGATCTAGTGACCTCATCTATATAAATGATTCAACGAGTACTGTGGATTCCGATTGTGAAACAGCGGTGAATATGCTATTGTCAAGTTTGAAAGAAGCCAGCTTTACCTACTACAACAATATTGAATACAAGATTAAGCAAAGAAACAAGAAATATTATTCATATCCTAATATCGATGATATTGATACTTCCATCGAATTGACTCCGAAGTTTTTGGAAACAAGGAATATAATAAAGCAAGGTATGATGCAACAATTCATATTCCCACACAATCTAGAACCAGGTATCAAATTGTTAGAGATTGGATACCAGTCCTTGATTACGATTCTAAATTCTACATATGCGGTTAACTTATCCCAGCACGATAATAGAATAATAGCCCAAATAAGGGAATTATTGGATGTAACTGCATTTCACATTGTACGTGGGTATTTCTCATTGGAAGATCCCTTGAAAGCACTAAAGAAACACAAGGCTCATATTTTAAATGTTACTAATGTTATCAACGATGAGAACAATTGGGTATCGATTCAATATGAATGGTTGGGGCAATTGATGGCCCTTGTTCCGTATTCGTTGATTTCCACATTAAGCAGTACAGCATTGGTGAAACAAAAGAACTCCAATATTGTTAGTTATTATGGTGGATTACATTTACCGGAGTTTGATATTACGACAAACCCAGGATTGGTTTATGTGAGGGCATATGAAAACAGCCAATTCAAGGATAAGCGAGTTCAATTATTGGGCAATGCAATCCAAGAACTCGAATTGAATCAAAATAACGCATTGAACCAAAGTCTGGTGTCAGGTTCCAGTAATCTAAATTCTTTGATCCTGTACATCAATTGGTTGGTGGCAGAAGAGTTGTACCCAGAAAATAAAGTTAGGGCAAGCGATTACTACGAAATGGCATACAGTTCGTTGGGGACTCAAAAGTGGTCCAATGTTTCACATTTGATATTGGAAAAATTATTGTATTGCTATAATGCCACTGGAAATAAAAAGTTGGAATTGAATGTAATTTTGAAATTGTCATCTATGCCATATAGAAGCAGGATTGATTTCGAGAAATACACCATAGATAATATTTTTGATCAAACATTCCCAGATATAGATATAATTGATTCTGCGACGCACGATTTATTTAACGTGGAAGTGTTTATGATAAATAAGGATTTGAAGCACGACATTAGTATTCATGATCTGTGTATTCTACAGGTTTCCTTGAGTTCGAATTTGAACACGAACATGATGGAGTCTTTCTTTCCAGAAGGCACCGAAGTCAAGATGTTCATTAATCAATTAGATGTCCATTTTACAAGAAATTTTGGTGAAACATCCCGAGTAGGTTTCAAGAGTATCTCCATTACGAATGACGACAATAAGGAAAACACGTTCATCAATAAATTAGCTGGAGAGGAATTGGACATGACATTCGTTGATTCAGCAAACTTGGAAATTGCCAATAAGACAAAGATAATCCAACACGTCCAAAAAGCTTTGAATTCTGGTGACTTTCATATTGATGTTGTAAAATTGCAAATTTCGGTGGAAATCAAATATCAAGATAAGAAAGTCCAGCTAAACAAAATCGAACTTCACAGTGATTTTCCAACTTCAAGTTTTGGAAGTTTACAAGTTGACGCAGGCAGAAAAAGAAATATCAGGTTAGAGAGACCTGGATCAGAGATTAAAGTGTTCCCAGTAAAGCCCGACATCAGAATTGAACCAATATCACCTATTACATGTTATATTCCTGGAGAGAAGTTAGCCGTACCGGTTAGAATTGAATACAAAAACAAAGAATTGTGCAAAAAGGGCCAACTTGTTGCTAAAGTCAAATCAGGTGATGTTGCCACTAGTTGGGATAATTATAAGGACGAAGAACCTTTGGATTTGGAACTGTTAGAGGAAGGAGCTCATACTTTGTTTTTGTACACCCGATCGTGGAATCAAGAATTTTTAAACGTTGATTTGCAGACAATTACAGACGAGGAAGGTGGTGATGATGCTGATGCCGAGAAAACAGTGTATGATACGGCCAGTATAGCAATTCCTGTCTTATCAAGTCCCTTTATTGTCGATTATTTAATTACTCCAAGCTATCGTGATGACACTGCCGACATGCCGTCTCCGTTTATCTTACCTTCGAAGACAGATCACAATATGCCTATTGCCGTGCGTTTATGGGAGGGTAAATTAAAGCTTTTTGACCAATATGAACTGTTTATGGAAAATGCAGAAGGGGAATCATTAGAAGTGGTATCCATTGATTTCAATATAATTTCAAAGAACCCAGAGTTGATTGTTGATTTGATCGACACTGTGGATATTAATGTTCAACTGTTTACTACCAAGAGCAAAAGTGGTTTTAGTCATAGAAATGTCGAAATATTAAGCTCGGCTGTTATCCGATGGAAGCGAAGAAATAGCGAGTTGGTATTTGAGTACCAAACCCCGGAATGGGAGATCAAACTTCCATTGTCAGAACCAAGAGTGTTGTTTAGAGTCGAGAAAGCAGAAGAAGATAATGATGATGATGATTCGTATAAGTTGCAATATATCTTGGAAAACCCCACACCTAGAATCTTCACTTTTACCACTGAATTAGCGGCATTTGAAAGTGAATGGGATTTTGAACATGATGAAAGAAATGTGGTTCCTATCAAGCAAGCCGCATTTCCTGTATTGCCGTTCAGCAGGCATTATACGAACTTTTATGGTCATCGCATTAAGGATACTGAGTTCAATGACAATGATTCAGAACCTATAAAGCTACCAAGTTTCAAAGTATTTGATATACAATACAAGGTCGCGCTTCCTACAATTCCCGTAACTCCGGAGATAACTATTCGTAATAGCAATTTGTATATTAACAAGTAATAGACACCTCTAGATTTTTTTAAAAAAATAAAAGGAAGCTAGAAAAATATACAATCCGGATCTGTAAGATTTCATCTATTTTCCATTGACACCTAACAATTCAACTTCGAAAACCAAAGTTTCGTTAGGACCGATGATTGGAGGAATACCTCTTGGACCATAAGCCAAATCAGAAGGAATAGTCAAGACAGCTTTGGTACCTTTGGAGATTTTTGGAATACCACCTTTACCGTAGTTGTTGGTTAAAGAAATATCCCAACCTTTGATAACTTGACCAACACCAACGGTACAAGTGAATGGTTTACCTCTTTTTCTGGAAGAATCAAATTCTTTACCGTTAGTCAATTTACCATCATAATGGATGGTGACGGTGTCACCTGGTTGAGCAAAAGTTGTGTTATCACCTTCTTGAAGGATTTCGACTTGTGGGAGACCTGACATTTTAGATATAAGTGTGCAATTGATTTTTCTGAAGAAGAATAAAAGGTCATTCGAGTGGCACTAAATTTGTTCAATCTTTTTTTTTTCTTTCTGATTGTTGAGTTCCGGTGAGTGTGTTGTCGCGATGCAGGAAATTGTCGCAAATATGACTATTTTGGAGGTGAATGTCGCGGCAATAGTAATCGCAGGCATGACTTACATTTAATAGTACAATTACTAACAATTGTGAATTTGTATTGTTTAGTGACACTGTTAGTGATGAACCAAAATGGATACAAAGAGGGAACTTGTTCGTTAGTCTCCAACAGGGTGTATACAGTCGAAATACGCGGTCATAAGATCAGGAAAATCGATGGGTTTAAGATGGATTTCAAGAATACAACTTTGGGTTGATTTATTGTGCTTCATTTCTGGAACCGACATGATAGTGGACACCTGAACCTTTGGAAAACCTTCCCATTGGTTATTTATAATTGTAAATCTGAGGCCTAGTTGCCACAATTGATATAATGGGGTACAGCCATGTAAATAGGACAAGTTGAAATTTGGAATGCTGAGTAGGAGTATATAGTTGAAAGGGGAGGGACTGGACCCGGTCAAGATGGAAACCGTTGATCAAGGACGACAAAGTTGGGCCACACCACCGTAGTGCATAGGCTCAAGAGAGGTCTGCATTCTCGTTTCTATGCGGCATTATAGAGGTAAAGAAATTGGGTAAGGTCTTTCATCCCGTTACGTCAAAAATGGCGTTAATTGGACCGCATTGCAAGATGCAATCCCAAACAGCATCTACCATTAGTGTTTTCAAATGTCCCAATATTATAGTATAGTTCGTTTCAGTTATTTCAAATTCTAAACACAAATAATATCGTAACGTATTTACTTCTTTCAGGGATGAATTTTAGGTCAATGGCTGGACCATCAGTAGTTGGAAGAAGGTGTAGATTTCGCCAAACTCATTAATAATTAGTTATTCATAAACACAGAAAGAAGAATAGCAATCAAAAGGGATACAATTTTTTATTTTTTTTACTTTTGCAACCTTGAATTTAATGTACAGTCTTTTTTTTTAGTATTTAAACTAAAGTGCGAAATTAGATGACACAATTAATTGTACATTTCTTCATTTTATTTGTTTGTGACTGTGTACAAATAGTTTTGTCCATATTAGTTTAAACAATTAGGTCAATTGGTTCATAAAAAGAAAAAAACACTGTATAGATGTTATTTTGATCTGTATATTATTTTCTTTTACACTCATTTGGTAGCGAAAATTTAACGGAGATATGCTAAGGTTCCGAACGGATTTGCGAAAAGGGGTTAAACCCGTAAATTGAATTTTCAAGCCATGAAACTACAGAAGAAGGTGTAGCACCAACTGAGTCAAATAATGCTGGAAGTACCAGGGAAACTAAAATGGAGACTCTCATTCGAACTGATAGATCGACGTCTTTAGCTATTAAAAACACCAAATGGTAATTAAGCTTAAAACCGAATAGATTAATTAATATAGTGCACAACTCAAATTCACGATAAGACTTTAGATCACACACTATTAGGTTATAAAAGTTTAGTAACCTCAACGAGAACAAAAGTGATATATTGCTAAAAGCTATCTACCCTTGGGTACTGTTGTTTGTGAGATATGCGAAACGCTATGGCTCGAAAAGCTTCTTTACAGTATGATGTACAGGTAAATAGCATAAAATGCACTTTAAAGAAGTAACCCCCTGTCATTTCCATTTATTTTAATAGTTCAACTGCGGTTCAATGAAAAAGGAAATATTTTTTAGCAAGAAGATATTAAAAGTTGTCCGCAAGAGAAGTTCGTACATGAAATCGAGACATATTTTTCACGTGATGCAAACGGTATAGCCTTGGAACGTCGCACCTGCAGTTGATTTGCTTTTTCTTTTTCTTCGAATTTCAAATTTCAGGGAAAGCAAATATCTACCCACCTATTCCGATTGCTAACCCTCCCTAGTAAATGTCAGACGTCAAGATTGAGGTTGACCCTTCGCATACGGGTGCGTTTACTAACCATGACATAATCAGAGGAACTGTGACATTGGTGGTAACGAAGGCCATTACCTTGAATTGGATCCAAGTAAAACTTGAAGGGGAATCAATTACACAGCTTTCAATCCCCAAGGTGAACGGGAAGAAGGAGAAAGAGAAGAATATTAAAGACGTTCACAAACTACTTTATGACAGTTCAATTGTTTTCCCGCCAGACAACATCCGTCAGGTGAGTCAAGCGAAGGACTTTACTTTGGCACCAGGTAACTACTCATATCCTTTTGAATTCAAGATACCATTGAATAATTCGTGTGTGAAACGAGGCGGAATCACCAACAAGGTTCAGATCAATAAAAAAACCCTTGATGTCATGATAAACAACGGAAATTTCAATAGCGATTTCGTTAGACACAAGGCTCAGCAGTATTACCAAGAGTTTGTCACTGGACCAAATGGAGTGACACAGAAGAACCCGTCGCAGTCACAGCTACCATATCATATCACTACTCAATTACCACCTTCGATTTCAGGAATGGGCGATTTTGCAACTATCAAGTATTATGTGAAGGTAACATGTAAAAGATCGTCATTCTTCAAAGTAAACTTGCGCTCCTACGAACCATTCACGTTTTTGCCACTAGATACTGAACCCCAGACAATTATTAGCGAAGAGCAATACAGGGAAGTTTTTGTGCGCAAGGAGATTGTATTCAGAAACAGGATCCCAAGTATAGTTGGTGTTGAAGTACGTCAAGGATCGAAACCACAAGTGCAAAGAATGCAAACTCAACCTGTCCCACAAATTCAACCAAAGAAGCAAGGTTTTTTCCTGAGGATATTTGCAAGTGATGTATCTCCCAGTTCGTCCTACTCAAGCTCACAGTCTGTTCCAACAAGGCTGTCACTGGGATTCAAATATCCAAAGATAAACCCAGTGGACGTGCCATTTTCTTTTGAAGTTCGATTTAGACATCCTACATCTTTGGAACCTTCGAAATTAGCATCTTTCAAATTATTCCTTGTGTCGACCGTCAATCCTGCCAATTACTCCTTGCTGAAGTATGGACGGCCTGAGGAATCCAATGGCTTAGGTGTGGTGTATTTGCAATACATTGCGGTCACCTTGCTATCAACAACGGCAGTATCTGTTGTTGAGAATGATTCGGGAACTGACGAGTACCACATGGGCACCAATGTGCAATCGATACCTCTATGCAACAACAGCTATCCAAATTTGAAGTTTGATTTGATGGATTGTTCCAAGAATAAGAATTCTCTGATTACGAGCCAGACTAGAAGCTCTATGAGAGAAGTTTACGAACTTGAGATCCCCAGGAAATTGTTTGCAAACTGTGTGATACCAGATGACGTTGCTCCAAGTTTTAGAACCTGTAATATTGGAAGATCGTACGATTTGATGATAAAAGCTGGTTTCACTACAGAACCTGTAGAAGATGCTAGACAACGGGTAGATAGTAATAAGAAGATCAAGGAAGTTGAATTAAGGTGCTCTAATATTAAAGTTTCAAGTGGATTACATCTTGATACCACCATGCAAATCCAACAAAGTATCAACAATACTACACCTCCGTTGCCGGACAGGCGATCTTCCACTGAGAAATCGCCATCGCCAGATGATATGACTGCTAGTATAGAAGAAAACTCAACATTACCGAGCTACGACGATGTTGTTAGAGAGTCAGACAACCAAAGCGCAAGACGAAGGTATCAAGCATAATCAATTTCCTTGTATAATAATGTATAATAAAAGTAATATATGTGTATCGTGTAATAACTAAAGAGTTTGCATTTGTAAGAGCATAGCAAGGATAATGTTGTCATATACGTGCGGCCCTGTCAAGGCGAAGTCGAAAAATATAATGTGATATCAATTTTTAAATTGCAAACTCTTTAATACAGTATCAGCAATTAGACATACTGTAATAGTAATCTATATACATGGATGCAATTTTCTTATTGTAATTTTGTTGTCCAAAAACAAGAACACAATAGTTGCAAGAATCGTGCGCAACTCAAAATGTAAAATTATGGTTATATATACAACCTTTGAATTGATTACAATCAGGGACTTCTAGAACTATTGCATAAGAGCCAGTGGAAAATAATCAAACAAAGGTTTGTTCGGGAATTCAAAATTTTCAGTACAATTGTTTGTTTCGACAAACGTCTTGAAAAGAGGAAAACACGATATCATTTATTAACTGTAATCTATTTTTTAAGTTCATACGGATGAATGTTACTATTTTTTTTTTATATTTATACGATTGTTTTACGTATTTTTTTTTTTTACTTTTTTTTTCTTTTATTATCAAGAGTGACCCAGATTCGCCAAGTATTAGTAGGTCTTGAATAAAAGCAAAGCATCAATAGCAAAAGAACGGCATGTGTCGCTTCAGAATAACAAAAAGGCAGCCAATCCCAACAAAGAAGCTAAAGCAGCATTGCCACCACCAATTGGAATATCGCCTGCTCTTGAAATAGCACCAGTTACATTAGCATAACCAGTAGGAACACCTTTCTTAGATGTAGTTGCGGTTGCCTTTGGTTTAGCACCGGTAGCAGCAGCTTTACCAGTAGCACTAGTTTTAGCGACACTCTTGGTAATTGTTGGTTTTGGCTTGCTTGTAGGAGTTATAGTTGGAAGGGCACTTGCGGAAGTAGAAGTCTTGGTAACCAAAGTAGAAGTGCCAACTGCGGCGGCAGCAACTTGACCAACTGAACCTGCGGAAGCTTGTGCGCAATAAGCATTCTTGTAATCATTTGGACCTGTGTATCCTTCAATTTGCAAACCTTTGCAATCCTTGGAACATTCATGCAATTGAACAAAATAAGCATCAGACATTCCACACGCACATTTAGGGTCCGAAACCCCTCTATCACCACATTGGTCTTGAAGAAGTTTGGCCGCATTTACACATGCAGCACCGCCACAATCATATGATTTTTTAATCAAATCTGTCAAAGAAGCTGAGGCTAATACGGAGCTTACTAAAAAACAAAGAACTTTCATTATTGTTGGTGTAAGGAGTTGAATTACAATAATAATAATAATAAAATATTGAAAATGGAAGAAACCCTTTCAACTAAGAAATCCAGTGCCCTTATATAATCATAAAGAGAAACATACTACCCTATCAATAAGTATACTGGCATTGCAAAAAAAACAAAAACATATATACTGTTATTAACTCAACCAAATGTAGCTGCTAAGGTTTACTGTATTATCCTCCCAGTTTCCTAAATGCACCGCGCTTGTACTTTTTTTATTTGGTTCCTTAACTGAGTTGCGAAAAATCGAGCCACTAATGCCACTAAAAGGGAATTCTTAGTTATTTGGCATATCAAAGTCTCGTAGGACCCGTTGAGGTTTTTCTGAGAAACAAACTGACAAATTTGAACCCATAGCATATATTGTTTTGGTATACAACTTGATATATAGAGTAATTACCCTAAAGGAAATATGCAGCAATCAACAAAACAAAATTAGTTTTAACCGAACCTGCTCCGTTACGATGATTAGTTTCAGTAGTATGTGTATGTGCAGTATTATGGGCAGTTCCAACAGTACCAGTGTCACCAGTTGTTCGAGTTACTCCAAATGTGTGAGTTTCCTGGACCGTTGTAGTTCCTTGGAATGTTCGAGTTTCAGTTCCCTGGTTAGCTCTTGTATCCGTTCCGGTGCCAGTTTTGTGGTTACCATCTGTTTCTCCATGTGGACCATATGTTCCTGTACCATGGTTAGTTCCTTGATGAGTTGGTGTACCTGTTCCGTGATTATCATGAGTGCCGTGATTTCCATGCCCTTCACCATGGGGAGCATTCGTTGCTGTTGCATAGATTTCTATTGATCCATGATTATTAGTGTTTAAAATTACATCCAGTTCATGAGAAATTCTTTCTGCAACTTCACAATAATATTCATGCAAATCACTGCTACTGTTGCTATTGATATGAAGGAAATCAAATGAATTACATTCGTGAATACACCTTTCAAACATTATGAAAAACCCCTTCTCCAATCTACAAACACATTCAAAATAGCTTGGAAAATTCGAGGAATTGGTAGGAATTTTGCCACAATGGTGTATCAAAAAGTTTGCAGCTTCTGTACATGGAGGGCACTCTAGTCCTCTTTGAAGAAGTGAAACTTTTTGATAATCAGCTAAATGCCATTCATGTCCGTGGCCCAATGCTAAGAAAAAGATTGTAAAGATAACTGCCAAATTCATTGTTTTAGATTAGTGAAACTATCTTTCGTTGCTAGTTTTCAGAAAGTACCCAAAAATTCTTGAAAATTGATTTCTAATGAATATTTTCTCATCATACAATAATTATTAGTGTTGCATAAAGTTGCAGCTAGGGGGAGTGGTTTAATCTTTGTAATCCATGGTTTTGTGAATTGGGAATCATGTTCGGCTGAATGCACGTCCTCCAATCACACCACAGTCTATAGGGCGCCCCACCAAACGATAGCAATAATTTTATTCCCCAGAAAAAAGAAAAAGACCAAATTCCCCCACCTGAAAAAAAAACAAAAAAAAAACCACCTGATTTGTATTTCTTCCTTCTGGTAAAACCATTCACCTTCACCAATTATCATGCTAAAGAGACTTCCAGTTTGGCAAACCAAGAGATTCCACTCAAGCTTATCGGTATTACGATTTAATAACAAGGAAATTACCCTTTCAATCAACGAAAAACCCGTCACTTTCAATAATGTATTCTTGAGAGATTCATCCCGATCCGAGGATTCGGTTGATCCAATCTCTAGTCAAAAACTATTCACTACCGCGGAAGGAGCTACAAACTTGTCAATTAATACCTCACCTACTGTGGAAACGACAAATGAGCCTGCCTTGAAAGTTCAATGGAACAGTAACGGGAAGATCAGTAATTCAAGCTACCCTGTGTCATTTTTGGAGAGATACTCTACACCATCCGGTCGTAGAGTTGAGAAATTCTTCGATAAGGATAAAAAATTATGGGATAATAAAGAGCTTGTATCGAATTTAGAGTCTTTGCAAATTGACTATGAAGATATGTTGAACAAAGAAGAGTCTTTTTTCCAAGCCTTGTACAACTTGAATAGATATGGATTAACATTTGTAAATAACGTACCTCAACCTAAATTGGAAACTATGAATGAGGAAAACGCTACTCAATGGCCAGTTTATAAAATCGCAGATAAGTTTGGATACATCAAGAAGACATTCTATGGAACCTTGTTTGACGTTAAGAATAAGAAGGAAAAAGCTGTGAACATTGCATACACAAACACATTTTTACCATTGCATATGGATTTATTATACTACGAATCACCACCAGGTTTGCAATTGCTACATGCTATTCAGAATTCCACCTTGGGTGGAGAAAATATATTCTGTGATTCATTCCTTGCAGCTGAACATATTAGACAGGTCGATCCTGCAGCTTATGAGGCATTAACCAAAATACCAATCACTTATCACTACGACAATAACAATGAATACTATTATTATAAACGTCCGTTAATTATCGAGGATCCAGATATTGGTGATGGGTTCCCCAAGATTGCTGCTGTGAATTATGCCCCTCCTTTCCAAGGTCCATTGGAAGTGGGTATTGAGAAATCGGATCCGAGTTACGTCCTCTTCGATGATTTTATCCGTGGCTTGAAGTTGTTTGAAGAATACATCAACAAGGCCGAAAATCACTTTGAGATTAAGATGAAGGAAGGTTCATGTGTGATTTTTGAAAATAGACGTGCTTTGCATTCCAGAAATGCGTTCTCTGATCTGAATAATGGTGATAGATGGTTAATGGGGACATATGTCGATGGTGACAGTTTCAGATCAAGACTTCGTGTTGGCTATAGAAAGTTTTCTTAGACAATAAAACATAGTATTATACAGTATACAAAATTATTATTATACAAAAAGACAAAAATTGTACATATGAATGCAAATTCAAGAACTCTATGCAACCTTAGTAGCTGTTGTAACTATATGGTTTTGGTTGCAGCATATTTTTAACTGTTTGTTTAAATCCATTACACAAACTTAACATATTTGGATAATTGAACGATTTCAACATGTATCCATTCACGTTGGTTTTGACATGCCAAGTCACAACTTTGGTGTGGCTATTAACTTTGAACAATAACAAAAAGTTACCAGGCAGCTTGTGGTCGTAACAAAACACGTAGGCAGAACTCTTTGGATTGGCTCTAGTGTATGATTCTAACCATTCATTGACAACAGTCATGGTACCTTCTCTGAATTTACCATTATGGACCATATCCGTCACATTCTTGGCAATAACTTGAATGTGTTGGAAAATCAATTGATCCAAATCTTCATATTTCTGACCATCGACGAAATACTCTCTCCATCTTCCTCTGCTTCTCTCTTCAATCAACAAATGTTGGAACAAGTTATTGGCAACTTTCCATGTGATAGTTAAATATTGAGGACCTTTGGATGATGGACGGATCACACAATCACCAACATTTTGAGGTGCCAAATATTCTTCGGCTTGTCTGAAGTTAAAGTTACGGTACAATGGATGTTGCACATTTCTAGTTTTTGCAAGTTTTGCATTTTCTTTAGCTTTTTCTCTGGCAATATCGGCATCCTGTGCTTGGAAATCCCATTTACCATAGTCATGTTGAATATATGGTGTCATCGCTTTCTTGACATCTTCCTTTCTCAAACTCAACACAGCAGTGAAATTTTCAGTGTACAATTCAAGAACAACAGCTTGAACAACTTGTCCTTCGACATAGTCAACGTTATGAGGAATTTGACCTTCGTCAATACGACCCTCAATCAATGATGGAGTGACAACACGCATACCTCTAATTCTTGAGTGTGGATCATTGTAATTCTTTGACACCTTGATGATGGTGATAGGAACAACAGTGTTCTTCAAATCATGTGCGTGTTCCCCAGTTAAAATAAAGAATGCGTCTTCGTTATTTAAGACTCTGAAAGGTTGTCTAGCCTCTTCATATCTATTGATCAACTCTTGTCTAATAGCTTGTAAAGTACGCAATTTCTTCTTATTAGATCTTTCTTCTAATCGTTGTGCAAATGAAACCAAGTCCAAACTATTAAGTTTCTCAGGGTCATCCTTGATCAATTGTCTAACGACACCACCTCTATTGTCTTGATTAATCATCATGGCATCTTCTTCATCTATTCCCAATGCGTCGGACGCCATTTTCTTAGCCAAGTCATAATCTTCTGGATGTATTCTAGTAGAATCCAAAATTTCGATAGCATAGTCCGATGAAGAAATTGTTTTGTCAACAATGACATTAAGTGAAGAAGCACAATTAATGAAAATATTAGCAGTAGTTAATTCTGATTCAATCAATGCACTTCTGTTGACCAAGACACCGTACAAGTGAGTATTGATATTTCTCAATAAACCGGAAGCCTTACGTGGACCCAATCCACCAACATATTGCATCATTTGAGCAACACGCTCACTACGAGCAGCATCGTTGATCTTAACACCCACAAGATTAACCATATCCACAAATGCAGATTCGATGGCATCTTTAACCAAATCATTAGGAATCAATTTCTGATGTGGATGGAAAGTTAATGATAAAATATCCTCTCCCAATGTGATGTATTCCAACAATGGATCCTGTAAGTATCTAGCCAAAGCAATTGAATATTTCACCAACGATGGCTTATCTGGGAATTCTTTGGCAGCTCTCTCTGAGTTTTGGTACAAACGGGCCGTTTCATCTTGCCCCCAGATCACTTGGACGATTCCAGAATTCTCGTTGAATTCATCTTTGGTGCCACTTGATGCAATTCTGTTTTCCAGAACAATACGACAAAGAACGTCATATAATTTCTTCGTATTGGCATTGAAACCTGAAACAACAATAACGTCTGGTTTTTCAACACTAAACAAGGTGTCGTATTGTTCAAGGAACCATCCTTTGAAGATGTCCTCGCTTTCACGATTTCTGGTTGGATTTTCTTGTGATTTAAGAGTGTGGGCAACCTTACCATTGTCTCGAATGTAAACACCAAGCACTGCACTATCAAAATCACCTTTCCCAAAAGTAAACGACAAGACATTTGCTGTAGAACCAAATTCATAACCATATGCTTGGTAAGGTGCTTGATCGATTCTATTTACAAGTCCTCTACGGACTTGGTTGGCAATCAATCTTTCACATTCACGACGAAGATCTTCCTTTGTGTTCATTGCAACCATGGAACATAATTTCTTGAACGCCATCCTCAAGACAACTTCTCTCTCTTTGTTCCACTTTTCCGATAATTCTGAGGAACCATCTGATTTAAAACAATTGAAAATACTGTCGAACCAGCTATTGTAGTCTCGAGTTTCCACTTTTATAACGGCCAACCCTAATCTTTCGGCTTCCAACATTCTGAGCAATTCATCTGGCTTCGTAACCAAATCAATAGGATCTTTGTTGATAGCGTATTTTATGTCAGCAAATGGACTATGGTTATCTATAGTTGTTCTTCCCTTTTCAGTGATAGCAACACTAACTGATGTATACATTTTATAGGTGTTTCTAACCTCGTGTCGTATTTTAGGGTTGTGGAAGATTTCCTCTGCAAATGTTCTTCTAACAGCATCTCTAGCTGTCTTTTCGTCTTTGAACATAACCTCATTATTTTGAATCAAACGAGCAATTAATTCTTCTGGCGCTTCCAAAGAATCATCAGTGGCATGGATTCTGAATGGGGATCCAAAATCGTTGGAACTTTGATCTTGAACATTCTCACCAAATTGCTTGGCAGTGATACCGTAAGCTTTAACTGCATCGTACAAACTATCAGACTTGACTCTTTCATAAAGGGTGATTTTAATATGCTTTCTATTAGACTTTGGTTTGCCTCTTTCCTCATTATTATCAGAGTCACCAGATTCTTGTTCCGATGGGGTTTCTCTAATTTGTTTGGAATATGTGAATTGTATATAATCATGCACATCCTGAACTGCAACCATGGTATCCAAACTCTTGATATCCTTGACTAAATCGTCGTCGAGTTCCAAAGATTCAATAAGTTTTTCTGTGTTCAATCTCTTTTCATAAAGGGAATGGTATTCGATATCCAATTTCACAATTCTCCACAAATCATCTTCAGTAAACAACTTCATTCTATTGTTTTGGTCGTCATTAGAAACATATTCCAAATAGTCAAGACGGTGTGTGTTGATGAATGGGACTTCGAGGTTTTCTTTGGAAATAAAAGTAACAATATTGCCAACACATTCTTTGTAAGCTTCCCTAGCATCATCAGAAAGAGGAGCTGCTCGTTCTCTCAACATGGACTCGGCAATCCAGTTCTTTTCCATTTCTAGTTCCTCACCTTCCAAATCAATATATGTCAAGGCACTACGGTATTGTTGATATCTTTCTGGGACGTCGATTATACGAATCAAATTATCTTCATCGGTCAACATTCGTTCTTTCAATTCAGAATGCTCAAAGACTTCATCCAAGGTAGCTGGTTCTTCCTTGTCCATGTTACCAGAATCTTCCATTTCTTGAGCTTCCAACGCCCACTCGTATTCGTTACCATCACCAAATACTTCGAACAATTCCAGTAAACTTTGTCTGTCAACTGTAGATAACTTGGAAGTATCAATTCTGTTTCCTTTTTTCTTCATTTTCTTCTTTTGTTCCCTTCTTACACGTTGCGCTTCTTCACCTTCGTCGGAGAACTCATCTTCTTCTATAAAATCATCAAATTCATCAACAATGTTGTTTCTTTCACGAGAAGCGCCTCCTTCTTCTTCTTCCAATGCTTCATCTTCATCATCAGAAAACATATTACGCATCCCACTTGGTTCCCCTCCTTGCAGTTGTTGTTGGTTCGATGGTGCAACTTGATCATCGTCTTCTTCAACTTGCTTTCTCTTTAATTTTTTAAATTTGGATGGACCCGAACCCAGGAGCCCTGAGTTTTCCAATAACAATTGCAAATCATCATCATCCAATGCATCATCTCGTTCTTCTGTCAGTCTTTCTCTTCTTCTCTTCTTGTGCTTTTTTCTCTTTCTAGTTTCAATTTCATCTTCATCATCATCAACAATGAAACCTTCACGAACTTTTTGGATTTCTTCTTCATCATCTTCATCGTCGTCTTCTTCTGAAGAGTCAACGACAGGTTGTCTAAGATCGTCTCCTTCACCTTCTGATTGGGAGTTCTCTTCGTGATTGTGACGTTCGTCTTCTTCCTGTGCCATGATGGTGAAAAAAAAAAATTGTTCCTCCTCTCTTGTAGGTGCTTGTTTACAATGTGTGTACAAAGGATCTAACCTGTGTTGTAGATTATATTCAAATCCCTGTTGTTGGATAGGGTGGGATAATCAAGTACTCAAAAGTGTGATCGAGTAATGATTACTATTTGGTAAATACAAGATTGTTGGTCTTGGGGTATAGCTATATATATTTATGTATAGATATATTTTTTTTCAGTTTCTTCAACAAAACACCGCAAGAAGAGAAAGAGCGAACGAAAAATCTTTTGATGACGAGAATTTGGTCGTGCTCATTGCACTAAATATTGCAATACGTACATAGATTGTTAGATGTCTACTTATTCAATTGCCTGTTCAACTTCATATTGAATTGTTTGTTCTTTTCATTGATGAAACTATCAACACCTTCTTCTTCATTTGAATTCTTTCGTTTTCGTTTGAGTCGCTTGTCATTCACATCTGATAAGAAACTCACCACTTCAGTTTTGGTCTTTGCGTCTGGTTTATTCAGTAGATCAACAATACCACCCAATTCTTCTTTATCTACATTCTGTTTCTGCATTAGCATGTCTTTCTGATTCTTGTAAGCTTCTTTGTCTATTTTTAGTTTATCAATATGCTTGTAGTAAGTCAGCTCTGCCAAATCATTGAAATTTGCTGAACCATCGCGTTTCGTCTTGATGTGCCAGTTAGATTGTCGCTCTCCATGCGTATCATCCTGATAGTCGTCGTAGGATTCTTTGGCTACTTCACTTCTTTTCGCCTTCAAGGTAGCCATACGTTGGTTCTTGGAATGTTGAAATAATGCCTGTCGATTTAGTTTCTGTGCCTCTTTTCTCTTTGCCTTCAAGGATTCGAGTCTTGAAAGTATTTGCGATGTTGATGGTTTTATATCTACCAGTGACATTTCTATAAAACTTGATTCGTCGTGCTATCTCCGTGTGTGTGTAAAACAGTAGTTGTGAATAATTGATAAGTGGAAGTACAAGTAAGGATTTTTTTTTCTGTGGGATGACTCGACCCGCACTTTGGCAACATGACTGTCTGCCATACATTTATAGTTTGATAGAGGTCAAACGTAATTAATATGTGTGTAGAACATCCTCTTATCTATGGTTAATGTTTTAATAATTAAGATATCTAGGGTAAATAGAAAAGTGTATCCGAAGATCGGAGGCACGGCTCGAACTTTCAAACTTTCGACCTTTCAACCTTTCAAACTTTCGGGCTTCGGCCAAACCGGTTTTGTCCATTGGTTACGTTATGTGGGAGACAAAATAAAAAAATAAGAATGCATGCAACAGCCCCTTTCACCTTTACTTTAAATTTGTCATTCCTCGCTTTCTCAATTACCCACAATCACTCTGTTGTACGAGGTATAAATACCACCCCTCATTTCCCACCATCTTTATTTTGGTCAAGGTCTTTACTTATTCAATCCACCATCACTAATACTTTAAATAATGACTGAAGAATTATCCAAAGAACAAAAGTTCTACCAATACGTCCGTGATTTGCCCCAGGAAACATTAAACCGAATCAGAGGCAACCCGCATGCAGTTTTGCAATTGTACGACGATTACCCTGAACGCTTCATGAATATTGGTGTCTACAAGGGAGAAGTGATCATCAAAGAAATCAGAAATAAGAATCCAAAGATTATGATTGAATTGGGTGGTTATTTGGGTTACTCAGCTATATTGTTCGGAAGTGAATTACAAGAGTTGGACAAAGCCGCAAAGTTCTACACGTTCGAAGCCAACCCTGACTTTGCCCACATAGCAAGACACATGCTTGAATTGGCAGGTGTTCTGAATGTCGAAATCATTGTTGGAAAGGCTTCATTTACGTTACCTTTTTTTCAGGAACGTCTTTTTGAAGAAAAGTACACTGCTTTGGATTTCATTTTCATCGATCATTGGAAGGACTTGTATGTTCCAGATTTGAGAGTGTTGGAAAGTCTTAACTTGATTGCTCCTGGTACTGTCATCACTGCTGATAACATCTACTTTCCAGGGGCACCTGAATACGTAAAGTACGTCAACATGTCTCCACAAGAAAAAAAGATCTATAACGACGGCAATAAAAACCCGGAGGGCCAAGAATACGGTGGCAGATGGAACATATTGTACAATACTGAAACAGTTCCTGTCACCAATCCAAAAGATGGTTTCAGTGATGCCGTTGAGATCACTAAATGTGTAGACTTCTTAACCGGTTAAAGTAAATAGCAAGTCAAGATGATCATTATGCATCATTGCATTCTTGATATACAGCAATAAACATAAAAAAATAGTGTGAACAAACCAAAGCAACAGAGAGAGATGTGAAATCTCTAGCACGGGACGAGATTATTTTGTCTAAGTACACGACCCTAACTACTAGAGGAAGAAGGACCAGAAGTGGCAGCAGTCATCTTCTCATAAATAGTTTGGTATAGTCAG